>JBBPOM010000235.1:0-35663 GCA_038091455.1 Leccinum uliginosum
CCAACAGCTGATGCGCCGGGTTGACGTCTATGCAGTTGACCCCGAGTATCGGCTCGTCCTCTTGGGCGCCGAGCACGAGCGGGTTCATGAACCGACCCTGTTCGAGATTGAGACGGTATATCTCGTTTCCAGAAGCCGATACGAGCGCATCGCAGGACGGGTAGTGGTATGCTATCGAACGACCGAAACGCGGGATGCGCGTCCGGTAGTGGAAGCCGCTCTGTGTGTGCAGCTCGACCGTACGGTCGTTTTGGAGGTGTATCGTCTTGGTCCAGTCGTCCGACAGTATCTGTCACTACCGATTGAGCATTCCGTGTACTCGTCACGCGTTTTGCAACGAGGAAGGGAGCAGGAAAAAAAAAGGCTCACTCACGACAAAGTCGATGTTCTCAGCGTCGCCATGCCTCTCGAATTTGAGGGTGAGCTCATCCAGATCCCAGACCCTCATCTGTGGTTTGTATGTCCCGGTAGCGATCGCATGGTGTCCGTCGCGCGTAGTCCTGATTTTGTTGCTCGCCTCTGGAAAGTCGAACCCCTGGATGAGTTCTACCTGACCCTCAACGTGTTCTCGAAGAGCCCGTTTTCCCTTGCTCTTCGTTGTCCTTGTTTTCGTGAGCCAGTCAGGTATCGAAGACGACGATCCAGCGACGGCACCGTTGACGGTGTAGACCTTGACGTCGCTCATTCTTGGCAAATATTTTGTGTTCACTCAAGACATCTCTCGCGAAAAATACCACGTGACAAATAACCCCTGTACACAACAACCCTACTACTCGTCACACATACACACGCAAAGTTCGTAACTGCATCGAAACGTAAGATTGTGTTCAGATATTCAGAGTATGTACCCAGGGTCGGAACAACAGACCACGATCTATCTCCGCCCTGCAGCATCACACCCGTGTAATCATTCGACAAAGACCTCAGTACGTCTTCTTCTTTTCGTCGACGGAGAGACCACCTAGGGACAACGTCAATTACGGGAAATGAGATACCATGAGAGCATTACCTGGGCCAATGTTGACGAGAAGAATGAGTCCGCCAACGATTGCTGTAGAAACCATGTAAGCGAAGGATACACTCGGCATCATCCAGGGAACCTACACAGCGTCTGGAAGAAATCATATCTGAGGAATGTACGTCAGTAACGCGGTGTAGACGTGTAGCAAGGCACTCACTTGAGGAAGTCACGCTGAGGGTGTGCACTATGTACGCTCCACCAATTGTTGGCAAACACGTTGAAGATACTCAGCACGATGACCAAAAAGGTGGCAGACCACTTGGCTTTAAAGCCGACGGCAACCATGGTGCATGCGGCGAGGCCAAAGAGAGTGACGAGTACACGAGCTACGCTCCATTTTCCTTGAAGAACGAACCCCAGGAACAAGAAGATGAGCAGAACGCGTCCGGCAAGTAGGAAGCTAAAGGAGAAAAGAGCTTGAGAAAGAGAGCTGGAGGAGTTAAAGAGGATACAGACTATTTCTTGCGATCTGTCTCGCTTATTGATGGCAGACCAGCAAAGTTTTTCTTCTTTGAGATGAGTGTTTCACTGAACACCATCACAAGACCACCGATGACACTCAGGTTTCGCAAGAAAAAATTCATGTCAAAGATAAGGCCATAGCCGAAGCCTTGCAAGATGACGACAAGAAAGAGACCAATGACGGCGTATTCCGTGAAACGTTTCGATATGATGGATGAAGACCCTGCGAGCATGACCTATACTCGTTGCCAAAATGATTCGTGGAGTGGAGCAAACAAGGTGCGGAATGCACGTACGATGACGTTCACGAGGAGGAAAATATGTGATAGGCCCCAGTAAAAGTGTCTGTGTCTGTCGAGGGGGGGTGAGGACGTGAGGAGAATAAGAGCCGAAGAGCGCACGTTTGCAGGTACCAGAGCTGATCCGACCACTGTGTGATGATTCGGAGCGCGTCTTCGTAGAACGTGACGACGATGAGGAAGCGACCGATGGCGGGGAGATGTGGCCTGAGGGGCTGAGAATAGATCTCGAAAGCATCCTCGGCCTGTTTTGCAACGAGCCTGATTTTCTCGAGCGGGTCGTCGGGATTGGCGGCTCTGTAACCGGTAGAAGGGTGTGGATTGGAGAAACCGTGCGGGTCAGCGTTGTAGCTGGCGGCGACGGGACGCCCGATGCTTATGCGGGATGACATGGGTAGTCGAGGTCAAGGGGAGTTTGGTCAATCGGGGTGGATAACCTTTGCGACGTGGCACCCCCGTGGGAATTTGATGCAACATAAGTCACATGATCATGTCAGTATTGATGCGCGCCTCGTCTTGAAACTTGCAATGGACTCTGTCGGCTACCTCTAGTCAGTCTTTTCTTGATTCGTACTGACTTACTTTTGCTAATGAACGTACCAGTGCTGTCCTTAATCTGCCTCCCGTCGCTTCTCAGGCAGATATAAGAGAACGCTACAGGGCATTGTCTGTCATATTTCACCCGGACAAGCAACACGATCAACGCACAAAGGACACCGCTGCATCGAAATTTCTCGACATCCAAAAGGCTTACGAAGGTGAGCTCTCCGCTTCGTTCCTCGTGTTCGCCGTTTCATATTGACACTCATCACATCACTGTCTCCTAACTGTCCACAGTCTTGTCAGATCCCTTTTTGCGGTGCGCTACCCTTCCCCCCCTTTTCTCTACTCCCTCCTCATCTTGCCATTCCCGCTTGTTCCATCAGTCAGGTTTACGACCGTCTAGGTAAGTCCCTCCCGCAATCTTACGTCGTCTTATAAATCATCGCCCACAATACCCAGGGCCAGAAGGTTTGAAATGGAAATGGCCTACGGAGCTACGATCATATGATAGCGAAGAAGTACGCTTTTGATACTCCTACCCCAATACACAGTGCTCAGCGAAGGGTAAATCAGATCAAGGCCGCCCTCAACGAATGGGAATTTGATCGCCGCCATGAGACCATAGAACGGCTTCTCCAGCCCAGAGGCTCGGTTACTTGTTCCATAAATGCTTCCTCCCTATTTACAGGCGGCGATGATTCCACTACCATGTCCCGTAATATTCTCAACCGCATTCGCGGTATTGGTCTTTCCGGTTTCGGCGTCCGTCAGAATATCACGGTCAGATCTCGTCTGTCGTTACCCAATCTGATTGATCTGATGACATTGCATCCTTTTCATCCTCTAGACCTGTCTAGGCCCCAATACAACTCTCGCACTCGCTGCTCATGCTCAGCCAGCCTCACGGAGCATCTCCCGTACTCTAACGGCAACCCTGAACCATCAGCTTTCCTCGCGATTCGCACTAGAGGTACGTTTCACACGTTCGCAGCTCCCTTTCCTTCATTACCCGTGTGACCGTGAATAACCTCCGTTCTAGCTTACGGCGGGATGTCTGAAACCTCATGTCATCGCTGCTACAACGACCTACAATGACGGTGACAATGTCATTGCAGTGCGGACTGGTTTCATTCCCGAGTTATGGCGCACTTTACCCCCGTTTTTTACCTTTTCTTTCGGCCGTCGACTGTTCCGTCACTCTCCAGCCCAAGGCTCCGCGACTTGGTCGTTTTCGCCAACATCGCCTACCGGTCGTCTCGAACTGCATGTACACTCATCAAAGCCTTTCGACCTAACGTCACAAGAAGAATATACATCGGCCCCAGACCCCGCCGAACCCTTTCTTAACAACGGTCCTGGTTCGATCACTGGCTTCGGCGCAGGCGTTGGATCTTGGTCGTATGGTTTGGTTCTTCACGGCTTAGAATCGTGCTTCACTGTGGATTATTCCGTCTTCCTTCACGAGCTTTCCCTCCGCCTGAAGGCAGGTGTGGAAATCGGTTTACCAGGCCTGGCATATTCCATCACGGCGAAATGGGACGGAAAGAGAAGTACTTTTTCTACTACCGCCGGGGTAGGTAATTGGGGGGTATTCATGAGATTCGAGTGAGTCAGTTGATGTTCTATCACCATCTCTTTTAACTCAACCTGCCGTCAGGTTATCATATCTGCGACAAAAATGGGCGCTACCGATCGTGCTCTCTCCAGAGAACAATGAAACCTTGGCTTTATATTCTATTGTGATACCCTCTGCCACATTAGCCATCGGATATCACTTAATACTCAAACCTCGTCGCCGTGCCCAGCGTGCCAAGTAAGTCGCTGCTTCCCTGGATTTTGGGGTCTTACTCAATAAGGGGGGATTCAGGTACTTTGATGCTGCCAGAAGAGCGCTGAAAGAGGAGAGGTCAGCGGTAATGAGGGAGATAGAGAATACCATTCTCCTTTTGCGAGAGCCCGCGAGAAGACATACGGATACTGAGAGCGCTATAGGAGGTGAACTTCACGGCAGAATGCGACTGTTGGCCTGGTTTCTCACCTAGTCCCCCACCAACAGGCCTGGTCATCCTGGAGGCCACTTATGGACCGACGACCCTGGGCATTGAAACGGCAGGCCTTGATGTCGACGTAACGATAGCTCTTCAGGCCCTGGTTCACAACAGTCAGTTGTACGTTTCAAACAAGGTGCCCAAGGTGAACCCTGAAAATACAGTGGAATATTTTTTGGCGCTCATTGTTTATTTGCAGTCGGGTATACAGGGCTTCATTGACCCAGCCCCAGAGACTCCTAAATCATTACGGGTGCGGTACCTGTTCCGTGACCAAATGCACTATGCCGAAATTCCAGACTTGGTGTCCATTGTACTTCCATTGCGAGGTGAGATCCGTCCGCACTCCGAGGTGACGATATTGATTCCTTTTTTTTATTTCTCTTCTTCAAGACCATTTAGTCGTGTAAGGCGACACAACCAGTCCCCTCAAAATCCGTGTACCGAGTGACTGGTGCAATACATCCGATTCAGCGCCGCTATTAGTACTTCTAATTGGGTTACTCACATCCACTTGAACATCTCATAGGATCCATTACACCATTTACTGCACATACAACCCCCCTCATTACAATACAATAAGACTATTGCAAAAGCATTCGCGTTGTCACGTCAAGGCGGGTGAGTTTAGAGTGGACTGACTGTGGGTTATGAAAAACACGTAGAGGGTCTCTATACAGTTGTTGAGTGTCTGCACGTGTGTCTGCTCATTCCGCATCAAACATCAACGATGCGCGCACGAGATCGTTATCGGGAATTACATTGACCGGTAGCAAAATCGAGCGAGGTTCACAGGATGGACGAGAGTGTGTCAAGTGTGCACGGGAAACATCAAGGAAGGGGTGATGCTCTCTTTTCGAGCTTGAGGCATAAACGTTCTCCAAGTCCGAAAGACGCTGTCACAGATGGATCCGGTCTGGCTTGCTTCTAGACGCGATCACGCGGCGTCGCGTCAAAAAGCCTGTGTCAGCGAGATATATGTATGGGTTCTAGCAAGGCGATGTAGCAGCCTGTGTGCGAGCGGAGAGATCCGATTGCCTCGAGCGGCAAGTTCCACTCTGGAATCCCTTGCCCCCTCAAGAACGAACACACAACCCCAAAAGGCGTCTGGTGTGTAAACGCGAATCAATGTTTCGGCTGCCCATTGCTTCCGCTGTGACGAGAACGGTCTGGCGAGGTTGGATCCTTTACTAGGTTTTTTTTTTTTTGCCACGGTCATTTAAAGGGGTCTACAGGACGAACGAGTAATCCCCGTTGACGTGCCCTGAATTTCCAAGGTGACCCACTGACAGCAGCTTGCAAGAGGTGGTGTAATGCGACTTGTGGACGATGATGATGTTGTATGTACGATGCATGTGACGTGCTCGGATGACAGATGCGGATGACAGGGGGGGACAACATTGACCCTTTTTCTGCATAGTGATTGCGCCCAGGGTGATGTGGTGGGAAGCCGACGAGTCCGGACGTGGCAGATCCATACTGCCAGGTCGTCGTGGACGGATGTGGTTTAAGTGAGTGCTCGAGCGATGTGTTATGAGCTGGCAGGTCGTTACGGCAGAAGGCGATGGAGGGGGTGGAGAACGACGTCCAGAAATGTCGGGGCAACACCCGTCATTTGGTCATTGCGAGTTGGTACGCCACGGAGTCTCGGACATTGAATTGGCTCGGCGATGGCGTGAAACCTTCGCGGTAAGAGTTTGTGGTAGAAGATACTGCCAGTGGGTAGGATGTGGGGGGGCCTCGAGGTGGTCTAACCACACAAGGTCAAGGTTGTGTTTGGACTGAATACATCAATGAGTCAGGGGCCAGTCGCTCGACAAGGAAACGTACGCCAGCCGGAAGAATGGTGGCACGGGGTCAATTATATTCGCCACAGGAAGCGGAAGACCGCAGGAGTAGAGGCACGTATCCACTACTTACCCAAAATGTGCCCAGTGCGTAAGCGGGATAGTCCGAATGACGAAAATGTCCGTTCCCACAGCGATGTCAAGATTAGATCTCGTTCGCCCCGGCGTTGGCTAAATGTGAGCTGGACATGCGTCGCGGAGGTATTTGTTTTTTATTTTATTTTTATTCTTATTCTTGTTTCGGCGGCGCCGGTTGGTTGGGAAAACTGCTTGGAAGTTGGAAATAGGTAGGAGGTGAAGACGGTGGCGCTGTGTGATGACCTTGTATGTCAAAAGGTCGATTGAATGACCTGGAGCAACAGTTCACGCACGCGAAAAACGTCTAGTGGCGTCTGGACCGCATGTCTCTCCTGCTTCTACGCATGGAGAGGGTGTTCTCACTGACAGCAGAGGAGGGTGACGAAAAGCAAGGGCATGATTGCTAGGGAGGGGCGATCGTGAGTGAAGAGAGGGCGGATGCGATGGAAATGACCGCCAACCCTTGCTGTCCGATGACAGGGCGATCGCAGGGGGGTATGAGGTCGAAAGCGCTGGGTGAGGAGGTGGAGATCGGAGACGTCACGCAGTGGTATTAGGAGAGACACGAAAATGGCAAGAGGCTGGAGAGATTTCCGGTCGGAGGGTCGGCGGGTGTTAGAGCGAGACAGATGTGCACATGGTGGCGACAGGGCATCGGCTATAGAGAAATTAACGTTTGTGCCAGGGCCATGGACGTGTATTTGAATGGGGGGTATTATAAAAGTAGCGTAAATGGACGGAAGGGGACATTGGGATGCCTCGCAGCCGCATCAAGGTTTGATGGAGCCGTGTCAGAGTCGACGTTTCCGGAATGGGGGTGTGCTTCCATTACCTTTTGGCCTTTGGCTTTTACTGGCCCAACGCCGATCGCCGGGGAGGGGGAAGAAGGGAATCCAGGCGTGGTGGGAGAGCGGACGCGGACTAATTGCCCGATCTATTATTTATTTATTTATTATGTGCTAACTCAATTCAAACTTAAAAATAATTTCCAACCTTGACTCGCTCCTCTCTCCACCCTGCCCTTTATTATGCCTTCCATACGTATATATATTCGCTCCCTTCGCTCCCTTCTCATCCCCCCTCTCACCCACCAATGCAGCATCCCTCCCTCCAGAACGTCCGCATCCGCTCAACACGAGATGCCCTACACGTCTTCTACGCCGTCGCACGCAACGTCATCCCACTCATAACTCGCCGTCTCGATGCAGAGGAGCGTCGCGCCATCATCCCGGGCAACGTATACGTCTGGGAGGAACGCAGTGCCAACTCAGAGGCAACCGGCCTCGGCATGGAGCGATGGTATGTCTCGTTTACCTCCCTCCCGCGTCTCGTCTGATCGCCCTCTCCAGGACCGACGGCATGGGCTGGGGTCCCAGTCGCGTTCGTGACGTACGTTTGCCACCCGCCACTTTACTCTGTCCCCCTCATTCATCCTTCTCTAGGATTTTCTTTTCTATCATCAGAAAGAGTGCGACGTGAGCGATGATCCAACCAGTGCCTCTACCCCTTGGGCGCAAATGATCAAGTTAGTCATTTAGCCCTTTTTCTCGACTTCCCTCTTGCTTGCTCCCTTGACCTAATTCGATCGCTTTCATCAAATTGACTGTCACACTTATACAGCATGTATCCCTCACCTCGATCCCGAGCGACAAGCGAATCTGAACGCTTAATAAAGCAGACTTACAGTGTGCGCGTTTCTTTGCCCGATGATCGCCCACGAGGCATCTTCAGAAAGTGGCACCTCAGTACGTGTTTCATGGCAATCTCCGCAGTGAGGCGATCAACCGTCTCCTTTGATAGCGGCATACTTTAGCCAATCAAAACTTGATCGGCTTAACACGGTTGATAACATCCAAGGCATCGGCGACGTCCCCGTTCCAGACGGATGGTTCCGTAGTGCCCGCAGAGATGGCAAATCCCGCAGAGAGGACGATCTCCCAAAATCCGTCGTAGCAAAACGCATGTCCCAAGCCCCAATGGAAGGCATCATCCCATCCTCCGATCCTGGCCAGCCTTCTTTCTACCACTCACACCCCCTCGCTCCCATCTACACTCAGTTCCCCACCACCGCCAACACTTCTCAGTTGGAGCTCTCAGAAATACCAGGTCCCCGCAAAATCGCTTTCTCTCTACCCTCGTCGTCTGAGCACCCTCATTATACCTCGAGTAGCGTGCGCCAGACCACCTACTCGGAACCCAATTTGTCCGCTGGTAGAGGTCACACACGGTATAGGGATACCTTTGTTGGACACACGCCCCCCAATTGCCCTTCACCTCCCTCGTCGTCGTCATCCGTACCAGCCACCCCGAGCCCAAGAATGTGTCCTGTTCACCTGTCCGAACAGCTAGTGCCTCTTGATTACCTCCAAAATCTATCGTACCCGAGACGAGATCCTATCGATGAACAGTTCCTGCAACGCTTCTCTACGCACACCCTCGCATCGACCTCGCTCAAAAATTTTGGTCCCTCACATCCGCACTCATTCTCTGGTAGAATGAAGGTCTAGTCTAGCCGGCGCTTGACGGACTCTTTTGCTTTCTTCTGCACCACGCTCGACGATACGAGCCTCTTTTTGCGCATTCTCGATTGGACCCTCACGTATATAGACTATGGACTTGCACTCTGGAATTGTGTTTTTTTTTCTTTGGTAGTTTTCGTACGCTGTTGCCCACACATTAAGTTTAATGTGATTTGTGTCATTGAAACGTAGTATTGGGAGTGAGGCTGACGCCACGTGACAGAGTGACTTGATCGCGCACACGACCAGTAAGGCTAGTATGTATGGGTGAAATGGACAAAGGAAGTGTTTGAGGACCTTCCGTTTGCATCCTCTGATGGTTTCGAGCAGATCTCCGTCTACACAACTCGCCCATCCTCCATTTTTCAAGGCTCTGTCTGACCCTAGCATGTTTTATCCGGTAGGTCCCTTTTACTTTTGTCCCGTTTACCCGATTTATATTGAAACATGTATTGTAGATGGCTGGCCTGGGACCCGATTGAATATGCAAGTCCGCGTCAACAGGTGGGGTCCCTGTGAACCCTAGATGTGTGCTGCTGTCGGTGACTTGCACTGCGTACGATCATCAGAATGACTCGGAGTGCACACACGATCGTTCTCGCTGTCGCTCTGCGTGCAACCCAGAGACCAAGCTCCGCGGACCTCTCTGAACCGTGCTCCCAGCCATGTGTTCCAGTATGACACATTACACATCTCGTTCTCCAAAAAGGATAGCGCAGCATACGCAGTGGTGCGAGACTCAGACGTCAAGTCCGATTCGCGTGTCTTTGTTGCGGCGTTCGGGTTGTGGCGGTCGCAGGTAGGTTCACACCACCTTCAGGCCGCAGCGGTGGATGAACCCGACGATGCTGTCCCCCCCTTTTTTCTGATTTCTCCTTGTGGCCGCCCGGTACTAGTACTAGAAACCGGCGTGTCTCGAGTTCTTCTCTTTATCTTCCGTTTTCTTCCGTTGACCAGGCTGCCAATAATCTTTAGGCCTCCGAAGGACCCACTCGTTCCATGTGTCCATGTGTATTTCACCTCCAAGGAGTACGGATGCACCCGACGTTCTCACGTCCTGTACATCCTGCATACCGCACTGTCGATCTCAACGTTATCGAGCACGAAATGGAGGTAACCTGTTCCGGTATCACAATTCTTTTATCGATCATACCATTGAAGACCCCCCCTCGCAGCAGCAGTCTAGACTCGCTTGTAGGTCCCCGAGGGGACTTTGAAATTCCAACCTCGCAGAGCTTTGGCTTGCCCCTTGCTACAACGAGCGTCAGAGAAGGTGAATCAGAAGCACTGAGAAGGCTGGTCTTGCATTCTGTGAAGTTTCTAGACGTGTGGTTGCTTTCTCGAAGCCAAAGACGACGAGACCTGTGGGCACCTTGATCCTCCAGCCACGACCCTCTTGGTATGCGTAGGCTCGAGGAGTGGGTTCCATACGTATTGACGGGACTGAAATCACCGGAAATTAGGGCCGGCCTCGTATGAAATTTGGTCTAGGGCCACGCAAGTTCTTTTGGCGTGTCAGGGAGTGTAGAACCGAGTGGAAGGCAGCAGGAGGTAGGTAAAAGAAAAGGCAGTCGGATGACTGGCCGTGTGCATTTCGTCCCCAAAATTCCGATCCTCGTGCAGTCGACGACTGACACGTTCTGTTGGTGTCTCAGCACCAGGCTGAGAATCTCGAGGGCGAGCACCTCTGCAGAGCGATGCATTACGCTGCCGAATATACCCAGGGATTATGCCAGTGGTCCAACCAAAGCGCGGGAACGCCGAGCTGATAAACTTGGTTCTTGTTGCTGACTCAAGTGTGTTTTTTTTTTCCTCGGAGAGGTTTCCTTCACACTGACTGCTGGCTAAACTGAACTTCACTAGGGGCAGCGGGTATTTTTGCGTTCTGTATTCCGATCCTTGTGCACATCGCTTATGACTGAACGTCCGGGTAGAACGAACAACGATGAGAACAGTCGGAAAAGGAAATTGTTCCACGACCTCCCGGGGATGCCGTTGACGGGGAACGACCGGCCGCATGGGTGCGTTTGATCGATAACATCGTTTCCGTCTATTTGATTCTCGAGCGAATTCCCAAACAGAAAGGAATAATCCGTTTTCCATGAATTGGTGCCATCATGCGTTGACCTCGAATGGATGGATACAATCATATTGCACGGCATGCGGTGGCGGTGCGGATATAATGAAAATTGCTAATCAGCAATCTCATCTCAGTTGGTTTCTAGTGCTTCCTCACTCGTGGGCAATGTTACGTCTCCTGGGAGTGCGGAGCACAAGTCTTTGATGGGCCTAGGGAGTGTGTGCAATTCTCGGTGATCGTGTCGACAAACACCTTGTTCGCAGAATGATTTTATTGACTTGGATCCTTCTTCGAAACCCGGAAATTGGGTGACTAAATTATTTCCATGCTTACGACGTTCAAAAAGACTCACCTTTAATCCTCTTATGAGCAGGGCTGTACCATTCATCTTTCTTGTTGTACGATGAAATTTCCGCGAGCGGTAATTGCACTACGGATTGACTAATATGAAGTCCAGATCGTATTTACGGGGTGGTCTCCTTTCCGGAGAAATTGGATAGACCCGGCGTACTGGTACGTAAAGACTGTCCAGAACGAGTTGGCCCCTCCCAAAAAAGGTGAGAGTTTGTTCTCATTGCCAGCGCTTTTTTGCATTTCAGGTTGCATCGAGTCTTGTGCTGCACTACTTTTGGAATCTGCTGTGTCAAAGTCCATACATGTACTTGCACTTGCCTTCACTGAGCGGGCCGCAGGATGCCGGCTGCATCATGTTGGCCGAGACCACCCGCTGCCCATGCTCGACTGGAAGGTGAGAAAATAACGTTGCGTTCGACGGATAAAGGCAGCAATACGATATTATGCTTTGGGTATGTATGGCAACCATCCTTCTGTTCGGAATGGATCCGCGGGCGCGATGTTTCATCCTGGACCCAGTCCGGATGATCGGCTTAGCTGCGGCAAAAAGAAGCTCGGGAAAGGGCGCAGGGACGAAGAAGGGGATGTCAATACTAGAAGGAATAAGAAACCGTCAGCTAGGGGCGGACCTGATGTTACCTTACAACAATATATTGATGCGGCGCGAGAGAACGCCGGAGGATACCGAGGGGGGTATCGCGTGCGCGATTCTTTTCGAGAGAACACCATTTCGTACATGTTTCTAGACGGAGCATCGACAATCGACGACGCTGTGCCAGTTGTGGTGCCTACATGAATTTTTCAACCTTGCTTCCCTTTTGCCGAACCTGAACCCCGCTTGCAACAATGTACTAGACATGAGCCAATCAAATCGCGTCCCTTATTTTGCTGGCGTAGAACGGAGTGGCGCCGTGCGCGTTCGGGATCTGTCAGGCAAACTTACCATGGTGCCCCTCGAACAAGCCTGTTTTTGACTATGAGATTTAGATCTCGTGTCCGCAGCGCCTAGCCCCGTCTACAAAAGGGGGTAGTGTGGTAACCAACCGCGGACGTAGTAGAAATTTCTAAGCCGTCGTTCCTTGGGGCCGAGGGCTTTAGAGTTTTTTAGGTACGATACGCCAGGTCTGGCGGGTGGCCGCCCATATCGTTCGTTTTGAAGCAGGGTGTGAATGATACACGAGACGCATAACGACGAACGGAGGTGTGTACTCGTCGAGAGCGATCGAAACGCAGCGCCGCGGGCGATGATGTGTGCTGAGGCGTGCGAAATGGTGTTCTCCGGATCGCAAGGAGGATCTGGCTCCAATCGTGAATGAATGAATGGGTTGCCTCTAGAACTCGTCGGCTACAGGGAAAAAAAAGACGTAAATCAGGAGTTGGCGAGTTTCAGCCTGTGCTTCAAGTTGAAGCTAACCTTGTATTTGATTAGACCACCAATGGGTTCAAGCTGGCAAAAGATGGCTCCGATGAACGGACGCTACGTTAGCGACGGGGCTCCAGGTTTAATTTGCCCCTAATTAACTATGGTATTTCGCAGTGGATTCAGCGAGATGGTTTCGTTTAGACACCGGCCTGCACCACACGATATCATGACACTAGGTGGCGCATTGACAACACCCCGTGTGTTACGGAGCTGCGGAAGATATATGCATTGCATTCGAGTGATCCCTTTGTGGGATCGCGCCTCCGCACTGGAAAGAATCCAATTCAAAAGTTTCGAGCCTCCGTTCGTCCGGGCTCTATGATAAGGGCATGATGTCATGCCATCATCCTTATCTGCAAAATCAATTATTTATTTATTTATTTTCTCATGCAGGGTAAGCTTTGTCCAATTTTGAACTGGTCTGCCGAACGCCGAGGAAGACGACGAGGAGAGAAACGCTCTTGTCCACGGCCATGTCGTCAAAACCGCTTCTCCCAAAGACAATCCCGCCACCGTCCTCGCCTTCGATCACCGCACCAGCCGAGCCCAAGATTCGAGGCGCCAACCGCTCGACAAAGACTGCCGGAAAGCTCAAGGTCCTTCCCGACGAGCCGACAACCCCGGGCCCAGCACCTCGACCCGCACCGGAACTCGACGAAAGCCCGAACGTTACTGGTGATACTGACGAGGGCGACGACGAGGAAGAGGAGGAGGTCGACGATGATGACGAAGAGGGTGCCGAAGGTCGTTTACGGCAAATATCCCGGATCCCCCAAGGCACTGCGCGTCGCGACGCGCTCAAGTTGACAAAGAAGAAGGCAAAGTCGCTTCCGAGGGTGACTGCCTACGCTACCGCACAGTACGTCGTGCCGTGCTTGCGGTTTCCGACTTTTTTTTTCTTTCTGTGGTTTTTCTCGCGTCTCTTGTTCCGGTCGCTAAACTTTTTTCATTGATGTCGAATGGCACAGGTCGTATTTGCTGCCAGATCTCATGAAGTTCTTCAACGCACGACGTGCTGCTTATCAAACGGATGCAAAGATCATCGACGACGTGATTTACACCCCGTATGCGTACGAACCGTCGGCCAATACCGACGTCTATCCCAAGCGGAGTGATCAGACGGGGGACTTGCTCGGCATTCCCGAGTTGTATCCGCCGACATCTGATGCAACCAGTGCTTACCCCACCAAGAAGAAGCGGAGCAAGTTTCATGCCGTACCCACCGAAGCAGAGATTTTTGTCTTTAGCTACGGCACCGTCGTGATATGGGGAATGTCAGAGGCACAAGAGAAACGCTTTCTCGCGACCATGTAGGCCTGCCTGCTTCGCTTCTCCCATATCTACTAAATGGCGGTTTATCAGACGGCGGTTCGGAGTTGATAGGCTGGGTAAGTCCGCGTGTCGGATAACTTGAAGGCGATGGTTTACGAACGTCTGTCTTACTTAGGACCTGACGACGTCGAGATGGAAGACTTGAATTACTACTATGCCAACTACAGTCGGTACGTCTGTCGGAGATCTAAGACATTGAGACGCAAAATCTGATTTCCCGAAAAGCATATATAACGATGTGATTACCCTCCGGCATGGATCAGGATACATGTAAGCCCATCCGCCGGTCAGGGTTTATGTTATCTTTAGAACACCACGCCCCGTAGGACCAAGCTATCATTATCACACGCCCTCTCCCAATCCGTCAAGATATCATTGGTGTGTTTGATAAGTTCTCGTGTTCCTTGGCGGTTCTTTGACCAATCGTTTTCATCCAAGTTTGAGGAACTCATATCTTCAAAAATAGAAGAAACTAAGGACATCCCTGAAACACTATCGGAAACGGGCAAGATCGGGATGCCCCATAAAGGTACGTCGTTTCCCTTTGGATCTTTGAGCTCCTTTGCGAAGGCGTAAAGGGTAGAGATCATGCGTAAGACGGGAGAGCTCTTCATTTTACGGACAAGCATCAACTCCGTCGGATCCGTGCTTGACTCACCTGTACGTTCACTCCGTTCCTCCTTCGGAGTGTGGCGTAGACTTCTTATCGACTTTTCCTTTGCAGGAAGTATTTTGGGTATGCATGTTTTCTTTTTGTTCATGTGGGCGCACTTGCCCTCCGCGGATATTAACGAAGAAAAAACAGACGTATCCCGATTTGCAACCATTGTATGAAGCTGCCAGAAGCTATCTAGAGATTCCGCAACGCATTGAATTGTTGAACACGCGTGTGGAGGTCTGTTGATTCAGCTCGCTTGACGCGTATAGTTGATGATTGAATCGTCGACAGGTCCTCCAAGACATGCTCGAGCTCCTCAAGGAGTCGGTCTCGAGCAGACACGCAGAGCGTCTTGAACAGATCGTGATCGCTTTGATTGGCATTGAAATCGGTCAATTATTCTCTACTTCCTATGAACGAGCTCCAAAAACTGACCCGGCCTTTTTCTTTTGGCAGTTCTTGGCATCATCACCATTCTCGTTGATTTAATGGCCTGAACCCCGTGGCCTCATTTGTATCATACAGCACCCTCCTTGGTGTCCATTTCTCCAAGGAGTAAGGCCTCTCTGCCACTGCATGGACTTATATTACTCGTATTTGATATCTTGCGGTCATTTCACTTTTTTTTTCCATTCATCTGGACAAACCGACATGTTGTTTATGCTTACTCTGGGTTGCACAAGGCTTCCCGCATGCAATCGTGTTTATACCGCTACCGGATCATGCTACATATATTTTATGGTGCGTGTTGATATTGAGGTACCGACATTTTGGTGAGAAAGTTTGATAAGACGGGAGAAGATCAATGATGCCTGCAAACGGGCAGAACCCTGTTATACTTTTGTACGAAATCACGGACCACGGAGTGCAGCTTGAAGGGGAAACTGTTTGCGACCAAGAACTTTACTATTCAAGAGCTACCGATATATGCATATCGTCTGTCAACGGCTGGTCAAGGAGGCGCAGTTGTAACCCCCTGACGAAATGACTCCCTGTTCACATACAAGTCCCCGTCATTACGTTCGCATCAAGGTTTGCAACGAAGACGAATGCAGGAGTCAGCTCCGCTAGTTGGGTCGCAGGTTTGTGATCCTCGGCCTTCTTCGATGGGCCGGTTGCCAGTGGAAAGCGGTGACGACAGGTCCCGGCGCTATTCAATGCGTTCACACGTTATGCCCCTGGACGCCAGCTGCTTTTGCGAGAGCGCGCGCGTGAAAGTCATGATTGCCCCTTTCGCAGGAAAGTGATCGCGACTGTGGTCAGACTCGTCAGGCTGCACGGTCGTTCAATTCAACGATCAGTCACGCTCATCAAGATTTGGATAGCTCGGCGAACGCCAGAACAGATGATGCTGAAGCCCCATCGAACGAAGAGAACACATCATGATGATGATGATGCATCTGAATAAATCAAATTTCACAGTACCTTTCGGCGGCGAATCCAATATCATCACCCTGATGTTTGCCATCAACCACGTTTGCCGTCCCCCATATGAAAGCGTCCCGCGGGTGGTATAACGTAGTCAATGACTCCATCACGGGTACTCCCGTCTGCTTCGACCCCCGTTTCTGACGAGCATCACGTTCAAATAGCCAAACACTTTCCATCTGCGACGCAACGAGACGTTGAAAGCTGGCATCGCACTGCAAGTCAACGGCGATCAGGTTGACCACGCAGCCATTCTACATGGGCGACGTCCGAGTCGTCCGCGGCCGCCTTGGCGTGTTCCAACTCCTGCGGAAGATGAGAGATGGTGATGCTCTTGAGTCCCTCGATCGGCGCAAATATGGTCGCATTGGCGCCTCTGATGCTGCTGTTCGCCGCCGATGATGAGAGGGTACTTGCCTCTCAGCCTGTCGATCTTACCATCATTATCCCTGCTGAATATAATTCGGCTTCGGCTACGAGGGCCATCTGTGTGAGTGCTGAACTCCTTACGTGAAGTTGGGGCACGACGCGCTCACGCTTGATATATGTCTCGACCAGGCAGATCCCGGGTCTGTTTCTCTGGCGCCAGTGATGATGTTTGCGGAGCCCATGAAAGGACTAGTCAGGGGGCCCGGATTTACATTATATCATGACGGCGCAATGGTGTCATGAACTTGACAAATTTGAAGACAAATCCACCCTTCGGCATTTCGACAATTTAGGAAAGTCTAGTATTCGCAATTCACAACCCAAACGGAAGCACCTTCTGCCCGCCAACGAATCCATCTCCTCCCAGCCCCCACCCCTTGTTCCAGCCCGCCTCGCTCCTTCGCGCAGCTTCGATCTTGAAGAACAGCGATCCGTCGAGTAACTGCCGCACGTCTTCCTTGTCCACCATCCCGTTCTGTTGCACGAGCAAAAACGTCGTCATCCACTCCAAGAACCCGGCAACCCATCCAAACGGATCCATTGCGAGGCGGTTTCCTTGCGTAAACAACCAAAGCTCGTACAGACTCATCGAAGTACGAGGCGTGCCCCTGGGATTCGTCGTGCTGTACTACATCGTCGCGTCAAGCTGTGCCAACTTGCAGGCGAGTGAGAGATTGACCCACCTTGCACCACATGTCCTCGAATCTGCATGGAACGAAGCGGCCTTCGGTGTCAAACACCCCCGAGTCAGATCCGTGCTTGCCGGCATGGATCGTCTCGATGTAGATGCGGAGAAACGGATCGGGGATGTAGCTCTTGGCGAGTCTAAAAGACAATGAAATGTATCTCAGCGTTTGAAATGGCGCAGTCATCGACGGAAGCTGACCTGGTCGGCAACGACAGCGCGGCGTGCAACACGATCGTTGCCAGCAAGGTAAACAAGAGGTTGAACCCGAGGTCGCGGAACCCGCGCCAAGTGTCGATCGGCCAGATGACGCCATCGCCGTCTGGATCCCAGTACAGGCAGTGCTGTTGCATCACAGACTAGATGGGCGTCAGGCGTGGAAAAAGCGCACTGAATGAGAGGAGCACTCACATAGTTCGAGTAGTTTTGAGCGTGGTGGACGCTCCCATCGGGTTGTTCGGCGCTTGGGGCGACAGATGCGCGAGAAAGATAGGGCCGCTCGACGAAGGTGTCGGTGTCTATTCTGCCACGACGCATTCCCGTCACTGGAGCCCGCGGGGCCTCCAGAGCGTGTTTAGACTTGAGTGGCAGGTTGATCATGTTGCTTCGCCTGATAGACTCGACGAGCGTGAAGAAAGAAACAGAGAAAATAGACGAGGATGCTGTTAAGATGGTGGGAGCTGCACACATGCTCACTAGCATTCATATATCCGTACAACGTCAGCCAGTCTAAAAGCAGATATGGCATCCTCGTGTTAGTACCGCCGTCATAGTATTTCATCATCGATCAAGTTCTAACGAAACTTGTTCCAATTTGTGATATCTGAATTCACAAAATACCAACAGCAAAGCGATCCTAGTCCATGAGCGGTATACTTAGTCCTTTTCTGATCCATTGCAACTCTCGCTTGGGGTGACCTGACCACTAAGCGGGGTGCTCTTCGCAGGTCTCTTCACCCGTGCAAAGATGCCAACCTCTGGATCGCGGATGAAGTTGACGATGACCATGGGCCAACTTGGGTGCGACGCAATCGAGCCATAGAATTCGGGTGCGAGGGCGTGAAGAGCAGGGAGACGGGTCCAAGGGATGGATGGGAAATCATGATGCTCATTGTGATATCCAACCTGTCAAATGGGGTTAGTCATTTAGAGGGAGCGCCAAAACAAAATCGACATACGTTGTATGCCAGAAGATTGAGAGGTCCATAATAACTGTAGGTTTCTTGATTAAGACCGTCCCAGACATAATGTTCGGCGATGAAATGACCGGCACATGGGTGTAGACTGCCAGCAAAGAAACTAGAGAACAGCAGGTAGAGCAGTGGTCGGATACCAAATGTTTGAACCAAGACATAGTCAAATATGAGCTGGACAAGCAGGTTGATGAAGTGCCATTTAGTGAGTGTCTGCGTGCGGACGAAGCCAGGCCTCAGCGCGTAAAAGAATATCTGGAAAGTGCTTCCATGGGGATAAGAGGCTGAGATGGCGAGGTGGCAAGGGGCAATGTCACGTACGCAAAGAAAGTCTTTCCAAGAACGTTGTTAAGACAAAGAAGCTCAATGTGAGTCGGAAGATCCACGTCTATGCCATCTTCGCCGATATGTTTGTGATGCTCAAGGTGGTATTTCTTTTCGGCGAGAAGATTAATGATGGCGTATATTAAATAAACGCTACGACATACCTTGAATGAAGCAGAATAAGGTACGCCGATAGGTATATTTGCAAAGACAGCCAACGCTTTGTTGGCGCTGATGCCTTTGAACGCGAGATTGTGGGTAATCTCATGAATTGCAAGGAAAAGATTGTGATTTGCGGTGCCGCCCACCGCATATGCGAGGAACAAGAACCAAAAAGAGAGTGGATGAGAATGCCGAAGTTGTATAGCCACAAAAAGTTGCAGGGACACGACCGCAAGGACGACGAATTTGGTGAGAGGTTCGTGGCCCATGAGTTTGACGACGTTTGGATGGGCCTTCAGAATGGCCATTCGCCGAGAGCGGTGTGGTTCCTCTGTCATCAGCCAGAGAAAATCAGAAGGGTCTTGGGGTGGCCCTGTGTGGGATCGACCGTCGTCGTTACCAGTCGGCGAGGCGACGACGGTGCGCCGAGGGGAGCGTTTCCCTTCTGTGAGAGACTCTGCACCGCCAAAGTAACTGAAATCTACGATATGTTAGAATGAACAACCAAAAAGAAGAAGAAATGAACGAACCGACGTTCTTCATGGCTTGCAAGATCCACGTCGGGAAACCTGGCACTTTGAGTGATTGATGTGGGAAGAACATACCGGATATGGATCAAAGTAGCAAAGTGGTGCCATATCCAAGCTCGACTTTTCTTTTTCTTCTTCTTCCACTTACCACCACCATCACCACCCCGTCATGAGCTCTACAGACAGCGTCGACGGCGCTGCTACCGACTTTGTGTTGGATCCGTCCGACCCGCTCTACATGCTCCTCAACGATACCAACGACCCAAAGCCAGACGCTCCTTTCGACTTCTCGCTTCCGATGGACCTCGACTTCAACTCTATCTTTGTCAATCCAAACGCTCTCTTTATTGACGGAAACTATTCCGCACCCACAGTCCCCATTCAGCCCCTGGACTTGCTCAATTCCTCCTTCCCCCCGTTCTCCTTCTCGTCCCCCACACTCAGCTCTGCATCCGCATCCGCAGATGAAAGCTTTTCCAGCTTTAGTACCTCCAGTCCTGGCAGCTCGCCGAGTGTGCGTGCTTCGCCAGCGGCCCCCGTGGGACCAAGAGCTACCGCAGGTGCGGCTCATCTCATTCCCATCGAGTCCGTCCGCTGAACAGTCATGCAGCACCTGATCCTGTCCCTGCCTTCCCTTCTCAGGCCAGTGTACCATTGGCGGTTCCCTTCCAATCGCATCTGCCAGTGCAGCAACCCCTTCCTCTTTCTCCTCCCCCGCCACCGGTACATGCCGTTCAAGGCCCCCAAACCCATGTCATAAACACTGCTGTGTCGGGCCGTCCGAAGACAAGCCATACAACCATTGAACGCAGATACCGTACTAATCTGAATGCCCGCATCCAAAATCTCAAGGCTGCTGTTCCAGCTCTTCGCGTTCTGGACCAGAATTACAAGAGCGATGAATACAAGGTGGACGATCGCGGTTACATAGACGGTGTCAAGGTTGCTAGAAAAGGTAGCAAGGCGAACGTGCTTGGGAAAGCGGTCGAATACATTCGGTAATCCACCCGAAATCACCGCCAGACACATGCCACTCACACCCTCTCTTTAGTGTTCTGAAGAGGCGAGAAGCTAGGCTGAAACGTGAGCAAGACGGCCTGCGAACTCTGATCTGCGGATTCCAGGGTGGGAATCATATATTAACAGAATGGGAAATCGAGTGGACAAAGAAGTTCGGAGGCCCCGAAAAGGACGAGATCGATTGCGAAGGTACAGAAGAAGCTAGCGACGATGAAGATGGGGATGGAGAAGGGGAAGACGATGAAGCTACTTCAGAACGCACAAGAAAGAAACTGAAAATCGAAGCCTCAAAGAAAGAGAAACGCAAGATTGCCTCCGCTGCTCGCATTCCTGCTGCTACTTGCGGTGAAGTCCCAGTCGCACCAGGTGTCATTGGCGAAAAGCGTAAGCGCGGTCGCCCGCGTAAAATACAACCCAATGTACCTCCTCCAATCATCCCTGCCGCCCCTGTGTTGCCCTCTGACTCCGGCCAGCAAGGGATTGCAGTGCCCTCCATGGCCTCACAGGTCCCCCAGCCTCAGCAATACCTTCTTGCTGTCTTTGCCCTTTTCTCGCTCTTCAATTCACCGTTGACCTCCACTACGCAGCCAGTTCCGCCTCACCACACGCACCAAGGTTCTGTATTATCCCATGCCACCGTCTTGACCCAGCCTGAGATGGGTTGGACATGGAATGACCTCATACAAATCATTCACTTGCTTGCATCCTTGGTAGTCTTCGCCTCCATTGTTGTTCCTTGGATCCCCGCTCCCCGGAAAGCCTACCAGTCGCGACTGATGCAGCTCATACCATTTGCGGCATTGATTCATCGCGGACATGCCATTCCCTCATGCGAAGCACACGACCTTCCGACACCTCCTGACTCTTCTGACGTTAGTGACACTGGTTCCGAACCTGACTCGTCTTCCACCGAGTATACTGTGCGCGCCACCAATAAAGTGTCGAACCCGCTCATCGATGCGCTGAGCCTTAGAGGAGCAGCTGAAGAATTTGACAAACTCTTGGGCGCTTTAAATGTTAGCAGTGGATGGGTGTGTATGATTCGAGGGTCCGTTTGTTCTTCCCATGCGCAAAGTGAGTCTGGAATACGACACGAGCGCCGAGCGTGGACACGACTTGCAGAACTTGTGGTTCTTTCTTCCGAGAAAATTTCAATGCCTCTGCGCTGGCAAGTCTACAAACATCTCTCTAGCCACTTAGGGTCTGTCGGGATGGAAGTGGCCTCCGACATGCTGGTCTCTGACCTCTGCACACTTGCGTTGCTTGCGCAGTCTCTACCTTTTGCAAGGACACGAGCACAAGCACTCTGGACCCGTGCCACTGGATTAGCAAATTCTGTTGATGTGCCAACCTACCAGCGTCTCGTACTTGGTTCCATGACGGTTGACAAAGCTGTGGAGTGTTTGACTTGGACTAAGCCTACCTCTGGTTCCTCTCCCATTGAACTGCTCGCATCCAACCTCTTGCGAAAGCGCTTACATTCGCACGCTTCTTCCTTGTTTATTCACCGTGTCTCTCGCGGCTCTTCCCAGTGGCCATCAACCCAGGATTCGAGGAAATGGACGGCGACACTCTCCTATGGCCGTAGTCTCGGCGGCGATATCGGTTTGCTATCAGAGGCGCTTGCAAAAGTGTGGCAAGACGGGTGGTCCACCCTTGATATTGCCGATCTTGAGGTGCACCCTGCCAACGAAGACGTGCTTGCCCTCCTTCGTGCCACGGCTCTGTACAGCCGAGTGTTTGCAAGCCAATCGGTTCTATCTCCTCCGCCGAGCCCACCTCCGAGATCGGTTAGCAAAGAAAGTGAGGTAAATGTGGTGTTGCACCTCCGTCGGGTTCTAGGTTCGTATGTGTTCGAAGAGAGCAGAGAGTCAAATATAGATGGCTTTTCGTTGGAGGATGCAAGGGATCGTGTTGTGGATATGATCGTCAATCTACAGAGGGAGCGAAGGAACCGGGGTGGCTAAGCTTGGCGATGTTCAGCTTTCGTGCAGTTCGTGTTCATGCAGTCTTTTACGATACCACTATGTATCATTCACCAAACTTTTTATTTCACTGTGTTTGTCCTTTTATGTACTAGCTACGTACGAAGTACCCTGACTTTATTATGACTCGGATGTGGTAGTAAGCGACACTCAACGCTGGTGAACACGCGACGATCGAATTTTTACATTCCCTACTTACTCGAATGGCCAAGGACTCTGACATTCCTCCAGGTCTGGGCAACGTGGAAGCCCATATGTATGCTCAGGGTGGGAGTGAGCACGAATGGCAATCATTCAGCTACACGCGTCTGTTCACGAACGCGTTCATCATTGAAGGCAACAAGGTACGTCCAGCGCCAGTGTCACTCGATGACTGTCGCGATCGGTCGCTCATCGTGCAATCCCTATTCGTTCGTTCTCAGCTGTTGCTCGGTTTCAAGAAACGTGGCTTCGGTGCTGGTCTGTGCGTGACTCATTCCAATTTCTACTATCCTCAAGCCTGTGGCAGAAGGTCGTCGACACCTCCCAGGAGATTAGATGGACGATACCATTCGTAATTCAACCTGCTTTCCGTGCTGACGACGTTTCTGTTTGTGACATGACAGGTACAACGGATTCGGAGGCAAAGTGGAACCAGGCGAGACTCGCGCGGAAGCCGCCCGACGAGAGCTCAAGGTGGGTGTACTTTGCCCATCTTCCGCCCTTCCGATTCTATTTCTGACCTACCGCGATTCGCAGGAGGAAGCAGGGATCGACGCGCCGCTCGAGCATGCCGGGACGCTGTTCTTCGTCGTCGAAGGCACCGAGTGGGCGTTCGACATCAGCGTTTACGTCGCGCGCAAGCATGATGGGGTGCCGACCGAGTGAGTAACCGATTTGATGACATCTCGGACTATGGCTTCGTTCGATAGGGCCGGGGGAGGACGCCGTCGCTTGACTGACATTTTCTTTTTCCCTTGTTTGCTACGCACGCAGGTCGGACGAGATGAATCCAGGCTGGTTCTCGCTCTCGGATGACAGTTTGTACGCGCGGTCCACCTCCCCCTTCGTCCCCATTCCAAGTGTCCCGGTCCAAGTTCAACCTGCCACCAATGCCCCCGGTGTGGATCTGCCATCTATCCCGTACAATCAAATGTGGGCGGACGACATACATTGGCTGCCTCACCTCGTACGTGGCGAACGCTTCGTTGGACGTGCCGACTTTGCAGAGGGTAACATCATGCGGCGATACTGGTTCGGGAGCGTGTCTACTGATGGAGACAAACAATGATGCTAGCTAGATTGTGTCGCAGAATGTTGTACCGTTCTGATCAGAAGAAAAGTCGGAATCTGGTAGCTATCTATGATCGTTTGCCTTGCATGTGTGAATATTTAGAATGGATTTCGCCGACTTGTTGTTCCACTGCGTTTGTCGAGTCTTATTTCCGGGAGGCATGGATTAGGCTGGTCACTTTATGACTCGGAGGTGCGGCTGGAAAACTAAGCGACGCGAACGTTGGTGGATATCTCCAAGTCCTGTGCTCGATCAGGACGGAAGTGAGCACGAGTCGCGACCATTCATCAAATGCAGGCGTCTCTAGTACATGAACACGTTCGTCATTCAAGAAGGCAACAAGGTACGTCCTGCGTCGCTCAGCGATCGCAACGATCGTTCTTAGTAGCTGTTGCTGGGCTTCAAGAAACGTGGCTTCGGGTATGCATTCATGCTTTGGGTGCCCGTTGTGTATAGTAACACACACGTGCATCGTGGCCGCCGTTCAGATCAACATTCAAGGCGTTCTGTGCATCCGACTGCGTGTCCTCACAGTCAAGAGGCACAAACAGGTGTTGATATCCCCGATCTGACAAAACGTGCGAAGAACGCCTGGATATCATCGGGAAAAGGAAGGGGAGAAAGGATGCAAACGTGAGCACGAAAACGAAAACGAAAACGAAAACGATCAACGTCAATCCATGATAAGGAGGTCAAAAGAGGATGTAAGATACCTTGACTTTCCATCCACGGGACAACAGCGTACCTTGACACGGATATGAACAAGTTCTTGTATAAATTGCCAGTGGTGAAGCCGCCGTGAAAAGAAGAGGAGAGGAACCATCGTCGGATCAGGGAACCAGGGGAGGTTTGGAAAAAGAAAAGAGAAGAGAATACGCACTTGATCAACGCAAACACGTACGCGGCGTGTTCGCCGTGTGCGTCTACGACGTATACATCCTAAGACCCTGCAGCAATCCCGATCAAACAAACGCATTGGTTTTTGTGGAGCATGAGAATAGTAAGGTGAAGTGAAAGAGAAAAAACATGCGACGCACCTAACAGACTCCCCATTTCAAGGCCAGAATATATCATTAAATAAAATATGACAGGTGCGATCCAAAAGTCTCGTCATCAGAAGTGCCCATTGCACTTCATCATACCATTTCGCACTTCAAGTTGTCCCATCGACCTCTTTCGTCCTACGCACGCTCCGCTAGGAGTCCGCTCCGTTTCCCGCGGTCCGGACTGTCGTTATCTCGACCAGGGTTTCACTGGTCTTTTTTTTTCTGCCGGGCCGGTCTCTTCGTCTTCTTTGTTGCCTGACTCACAGGTCCTGCTAGCGTATTCCTAAGGATACCGGCGAGAAGTGGACCAATGCCCCCAATTAGGCCAATGAGATCCTGAACAGCAGGAATTTAATATCCGAATTCCGGAGAAGAAAAATGGCGATAGAGAGTACAGCGACTGACAAGAATATCTATATCGTATGATTCATATCCAGAAGCATACAAGAGAAGGCTCACCCATGCCAGTATGGATCCGTACGCCCATGCGACGACAGGACCGCACAATAACTTGAAGGTGAATGGACGAACAGCTGTCTTCCAAAAGGGATGGAAAGGACTGCGCCACGCGTGTCGTCCAGTTCGCCGAGATTACATTTGCCGGCCACCTCTCACTAATTCTGTGATCAATCATTGCTGCTTGATAATGATAAGAGAAATCATACAATGATTGCTCCCACGTACGTGATGTTTATTGCTCAGCACTCAGCGCTCAGCTTTGATGGGGCATCATGGGGCATCACGCCCGGAAAGTGTTGCGCGATGCCATGAATCATGTTAACCTTGAGTTTACTCTGAGCGGTAGCTGAGCGCTGAGCGCTGAACCCTGATGGAATGGAGTGACCGGCTGAACGAAAAATGATAAGATACCTTGCCACTAACAACTTGAAGATAGATACGGAAATTCAAGTTAGCGGGACTTGCAGCTCGGAGAATGGGTGATAAGACCTATGTAATCACTCGGCAACTTGGTGAGGTGCGCATGTCACATGTCGTACAGAAGCAGGCCATATGTGCGGCCACGGTTGGGATCCGTCGGGACCCCGGCCCGAGGCTTCAAGCTTCATTACGCAGCCCGATCTATGTAACACACTGGATCTCCAGGGACAATCAAACCAGGCCCAGTGACTCCCGGGCCAGTGCTAATACAGGTACTAGATAGTGATATATGTGATATGGACTTGGCACAGCACTCAGCGCTCATCAGCCCAACTTTATATAAGTAATAGGGCAGTGAACCGAGTATGATGTAGTAGGAGTTCAAGCTGAACTCCCCCCTTTCAGCCTCTCCCACCCATTTTTCTCTCCCAGTAC
This sequence comes from Leccinum uliginosum, assembly GCA_038091455.1. Taxonomy (NCBI): domain Eukaryota; kingdom Fungi; phylum Basidiomycota; class Agaricomycetes; order Boletales; family Boletaceae; genus Leccinum; species Leccinum uliginosum. The sequence goes on from JBBPOM010000235.1 coordinate 26,054, forward strand.
GTGCAATGGATTCTGCACTGCAAACCGACTTGGAGAACCTTCAGCTGACTAATTACACTTCCCGTGCGCATTCTTATCTGAACACATGCACTATGTCTGAGGAGGAGTCGCACTGGCAGTTGTGATGATCACCGCCATCGTATATGATTACAGTAATGCCTCCTCACACATGTTCAATATTTGTTCTAACTTCAGTATTTCCAGTCCTCACGTTTTCGAGTGAGGTATTACGCCTCACTTTTTATTCAAAAATCATGCACAAACCTCACTTTAACCGATGACCTGGGCAGATAGAATACATCTGGGTTCGAGAACTATTAGCGTCTTTCAAAATAGTAATGCTTCTAACGTGAGACGGTGACTACAGAACAAACCTTGGACTCTGGTGTCCACACTCTTCGTTATCGTCCGTTCAAACCTCCCCGGTGGCTATCACCGCGATGACACCGTACTGGAATGCTAAATCATTATTACAATGTACACGACAGATTCGATATTTCGGACTCTGTGGCTTTATGTTCGTTCAGCGTCGTTGCATATCATCTATCAGCACTAACCTTGGTTCATCAGAATCGCTTTTTTCTGTATGCCTATGACTCTTGACAAAGGTTGTAAACTAACTCAATATATCTGAAAGTCGGGTCCTCCTTTCTACCAGGTCCTGAAGAAGTGAGATTTTCCTCTTTTACTCCTTCGCCGACCATTGACTTGTGGTGATCACCTGCAGCTGTGAGTCTCCGTTATTATCAATTTATCACTCGTATATTGTCTGGTACTTCGCTCACCATTGTGCTAATGCACAGTTGTAAGTATTTCCTCCTGTCGTTTCGCATGTACGCTGTGTTGAGAGATGATTCAAAGGTGTGGTGCTCGATGTCATCAGTGGATGGACAATTCTTCTGTATATTTGCGCCGCCGATCGTAAGTATTCATAGTATTGTCGTTCGCCTGGGCAAAATAACGTGATGCATCTCACTGATCACAGTTGTGATGATCCTACGCCTATGGGCAATGTACAATCGATCAAAGATGATCCTCGGTATACTCCTCACTTCATATCTTGGGGAAGTCGTTCCGTCGACCATCGGATCCATCATCTATAGCGATCCAAAGACTTTCGTAGGTATGTAGAAGCTGGTATCGATAAATGATGTGCCGCACTGATGCGCTGGAACACAGTGAACGTCCATCAGGTCTCGGATCTCTCGTTCTGCGTGCTGAGTGATCTATCTGCCAGCTGGAATAAAGCGATGAATCTCTCTCAACTCGTGCATGCAGGAGTAATGTGCACGCTGGTGATCGTACAGTTTACAATCCGCTCGGTTGAGATGTACAGAGCTACGAAACAGTGGCGACTCGGCCCATTAATTAACCTGCTGATCGTGGATGGCATGGCCTACTTTTTTGCGTACGTGCTCTTTGCCCTCTTTGTCTGGTACTCCAGCGCTTTACTACTAATATGGGGCTAACGTGTACGTTTGGTCGCAGCATCCTGATGTGGAATCTGGTTAATACTTTATATGACTTCGGAAATCTGTCAGCAGTGGGTCCGCAGCGAAGTGCTCTGATCATTATGGAATGCGTTCCTATATCCACACTCACCTCGCGGCTCGTCTTGAATATACGGGAAATGTATGCGCGTAGTATTTACGATGGAAGAGGACATGGGATTGACACAGGGTTTGGCTTGACAACTTTATCTAGCCGCGGGGTGAGCCGTTCGTCGATCGTATATGTGGACGGCGGGGGAAGCGGGGGAATGGGACATGATATACCGATGCAAAGGAGAACAGCGTAACTTCCTCAGCAGACTCTGCGCTGATGCCGAAATCCACGCGTCATGGCATTGTCACTCGCTGATCAGTAATGTTCGTAGTACAACTCTGGAAGGAATTTCCTCTGGTCAACGAGGGCAACAGGCTACAGATAGTAGTCCACGCGGCGCTCGGAACGCGCGCATCGCCTTTATGATCATGAAAGTATGTCATCAGGGCCGGGTGATCTGGGAGTCAGGATAGTAACTTACCATGACGGATTCCAGCATTACTCACTGCCCCAGACGTTTAAACCCGGTTGCGTTCAACCCGGTTCCGGAGTGGAACATTGCGAATTCATACTTTTGTGATTAGACCCGGCCCAGGCTTTGACAGGCTATCCGTGTTTGCCAGTGGCGAAGCCCATCCGGCTCTCGCCACTGGCAGCACTCTCGAGTTTCGAGTCCATCAAAGAGATCCGGAGTCCGTTATCACCCTAATTAGAATTCAGGTCTTCAAGTTGGCTCGAGATATCGAATAGAGAAACGCGGTGAGTTGCTGACTCCGAGGACCCGCCACAGAAATGTTCGTACGTATGATGCGTTTTCAGGGGAAAAAAATATTTCTGCCACTAACAACACCCTCCCCCACTACGAGTCGGGGATCTCAGCTCAACTTGGCTATGAATTACCCTTCTCCGACCACTCAGGCCGGCCCGGACCTTCCTGAAATATTGGGGTTGAACCGTTGAACGTTGTCAAAGAGATGTTTTGATGCGGTAACAGTCGGGCCTTTACTTATTACAAATTCCGAGTCAACAAAGGTAGCTGTGGCACTTGTAAAAACCTTGCTTCGCTAACCTACCATTACCTTCCTGATAATTACTGATCCATCTCATACTCGCGTCGGGACTGGAACGGAAAGCACGCGGGTGGACACGCTGTGCAGCGCCGGTGCATGATATAATAGATATTGTATCCGATCCAGCTACCTGCCACACAGCCTAACGAGCTTCAAACGACCCCGCCTTCAACAGTCGGATCATTTTCGGGAACTATACAGACGGCACAAGAATGGGCGCGAGACCTGGAGCTGGGCATGATGCATGAAATACGAGGCGGGCGAAGGCAGTGGAAAGACGCATCGAACATACTGCTCAGCAACCCCCCACGAGTTCAGGAGACCGTGACCCACAGCGGCCAGAGCGCCTTGGGAGGATATCTATATTCCTACAAACTCAGCGTCTCAGGCCCCGCCGCTCTCAGAAAGTCCAAGTTCGCGTCAGAAATGAGCCCGGCAATCTGATGTATCTTGGGATCGTTTCAATTGCATCTGCAAGTCACATATCAGGCTGGTGAGTAACTCCGCTGCGCACCTCAGGCTACTATCATTCTGTACGATTGAACTATCGTTTCAGCGCTAGGATGCAGGTCAAGGCGCAGATTGTCGTGTGATATGGGGATGTTGACGCTCAACAAACCATCGATATCTATACATCAACAGATCAATCGGGTCAGACCGTGACTGCGGGTGTCGGATGTTCAGCCGCAGTGATTGAAGTGGATAAATATAATATCGTATTCATTATTAACATTCTTCCCCCTCAGCCGTCTTCCTTTCCTCGTACATCCGTGCTCAACCCGGTGCTGGCCAGTGAGTTCGCCGTGGCATGCGTTGACTCTGATACTGCCCACTATATGCACCTGCCTAGCCTACTAATCCACTGGCACTTCGTTTCTTTCGTTCAGACCAGTTGTCTTCGTATCTTTTCTTGCGACACCTACATTCATTTCCGGCCATCCAATCCATCATGAAGCTCGCCGTCGTTGCCTTCCTAGTCTTCTTTTATGTGATACCTAGCACGCTCGCTGCACCCCGTATTCCTCAACGTGTACCGCCGGTGAGCTTCAATCCCATCATGTCTCTACATATTACCCATATTTCTGTCTAACCTACTTGTCCAAGGACCTTCCACCAACGGGGCCGGTCTCCCCCGGGCCACACTTCATCCAGGCGGTCCCCATCCGAATCATCCTTCCGGACGTCCCAGTCGCCCAACCGAACCCAAACACAGCCACACCTCCCGGCAACCTCCCAGTTGCCCAACCGACCAGGCCGCAGGGTCCGATGAATTGAGCGGCTCGATGTGCTCAGATGATTGGGTGATTATCTTGCGAGAACGAGGAGATCAGGCGAGCAGGGTTTGCAATGCAGGGCAATCTTACAAAATTGGAGCACAATCGAGGCGGGATGAAGCGCGGTGCGCAAAGCGAGACGATCAAAATGAGAGCTGGACAGTATAACTGCGCGATGACGCGTCCGATGTATAGTGTGTGATGGCCCCACCCCATTTGGTCGATCTGAACTGCTATTCAACGCAAAACTATTGGTTATGACATTCCACATGGTATATAAATATTTGCCAGTGATGTACTAGAAACCGGCGGTACCTGTGATGATTGGCAGAGAAAGGTATGCACATTATTTACAATGTTTCGTTACTGTTTGAAAACGTTGAACGTTTAACTCTCGTGTATTTACTTTGACGTCCGATCAACAAAAATTGAACAGCAAGGTAGCCCTTTTACCTAGTGAAATACCGCTCCTACTGTACTACCGCTCAAGTTGGGCAGCGAAGGTCTGTCAGACTCTGTCTGATCACCATGGCTAAAAAGGACACCGTAGTTGAGACAATGCGATTACCACAAATACAGTGTTAACCGTGACGTTGTTGAAATGATGTTATCGCCACGAAAGTCTACATGTACGTATCCTTCGAGTCAGCCTGTATCTTGATCAACAGTCCCGAAAACGCCTCGTGCGTGTACGCACACATCGACTTCCACCGCCCGGAGACTGTTCATGTACAGATTGATCACCACGCTTGTAGACTCGCGCACGGATTGCACACGCGTCCGCACCCGACACAAATCGCGCCGTATCGTATTGGTTCAAAATGCCCAGCGGATGTTCATACCTAGAAAAAAATATAAAAGGCACGCCGGTGGGATCAGGAGCGGAACAGAGGCAAGCAGAAAACTAGACCACACCTTTGGCCACCGTCCTGTGCGCCTCGTTTTGATGCTCGGTGATGAAACACTCGATCCCCTGATTATGCTCTACCAGATCCAACGTCTGCCCACACGTCTCCATCGTCTCCATCAACGAGACAGTGTACGGATAGACCCGCCCTTGACGCCCTTGTCCATGCTCATGAACAGCATGATCGTCTGCAAATCAATATCTGTCAGGTGTCGAGCTTCTTGCGAAACGCGATTGATTCTGACTGCAGCTTTTGACCCTCAGCATATAATTCCCAACCTTGTCTGAGCACGTCTTCGACACGTTTCATGTAGGTCAGGAGTCGATCGATTTGGTGACAACCCCAGCGATCGCGGAACATCCCACATCTGAGACAAAATATTGTGATATACTGCCAACGACGGTGTCTTCCAGCACGGTTCAAGAGGATAGACGCGATGCGCGCCGTATCGTGTAGATGTTCGATGTGCTCCTTGACAGAGTCAATGATACTCTTCAAGGTCACAGGATTGGGATAGTAAAGCCCTCCGGGCGGTCCTGGTACATTGTGACGGATAGTGGGCGAATGGAGAAAAGCCAATGCTTTAGGTTGATCATGAGCAATATAATCTGCGAGATATATGAACTGTCAGTGATACAACGAACCGAGCGTGGCCTTCATACACCGAGAAGAAAGTGAGGGAACGCAACACGTTAAGTTGGCTGAGAATGACATTGGCATCAACAACACCACAAGAACGAACATCGTCGTCGAGCGAGTCAATGCATGCAAGCGCACGCTCAACGACAGAGGAAAACACCCACAACAGATATGTGCTCACAGTGCATTCCCGGGCCGTATCACAAGCTTTTTTGTAGATCTCATGGCACTCCCATCATATCCGTTGTCTGAGTCGGAATCTCGCACGCAAACACCCTCAACAACGAGAGCATGAACATCTTGGACCAACGGGTGATATGTTGGGATTTGACGCCATGGGTATCTTAGAAGTTAGCAGGCAGCCTCGTCGAGTGTGTCTACGAAACGACCCGGCAACCAGCGAGCCAATAAGATTAGAATTCGATGTCCATCTTATGTAAGATACGATTCGACCAACGAGCGATCCGGCAATGCACGAGACAATCAACATGGAATCCGGCACCCATATGAAGATAAAATGTGAGTTCCGGCAACGCGCGAAACATATTAAGACTGGTCGTTCCCACGATTACTGATTTTCCACGGTCGCGAAATCGAGTTCAGCCACAAATGTAACTTTGTAAGTGATCAAGGTATCTTAAGAACCTCCATCAAAAAAACCATTCAAAGCAATGAAAGAGGTGAATTGAACACGACGAAATGATGCTAGTTCAGGTGTCACGGAACTCAGCTTTCTGTTCGTCGTGCTCTCCAATCCATCATTTTCTTAGTACTCACCAATTTCGGTTGGTGCGATAATGTCACCTGTTTTCCTGCAAATTCAGCGTTTCCGCTGCCCTCAGAAAGCCCAAGTTCACGTCAGAAATGGGCCGGACAATCTGACGAATCTTTAGATCGGTTAATTGAATCTGCAAGTCACACTATCGGGCTGGTGAGTCACTCCGCTGCCCAAAAAAAAAAATCCGACTGACAGTGTCTCAACGCAGATCAAGTTCCAGACCAGCAGTCAAACTTGTTCATGTCAAACCGTGACGGTGTCGGATGTTCAGCCACATCGAAAGTGGATAAATATTGTACTCATTATCAACACTCTTCACCCTCACCCGTCTTCCTTCCTTCGTACGTTCGTGCTCAACCTGGTGCGGGCCAGTGAGTTCACTCCTACCGTGGCGTGCGTTGACTCTGAAATTCTGCCTAGCCTAATCCACTTGTGTCTTTCGTTCAACCAATTGACCTCGTAAATTTTCTTGCGACACCTACATTCATCTCAGGCCATCCAATTCATCATGAAGCTCGCCGTCGTTGCCTTCCTAGTCCTCTTTTCTGTGACAATCGGTACGCTTGCTGCACCCCATATCAAACCTGTATCGGTGAGCTTCGGTCCCATCATACTATACTGTGCATATTGCCCATATTTCTGTCTAACCTACTTGTTCAAGGACTACCCAGAGCATACGCCGGTCCCCGAAGAGGACGATTTCACGGTATTACTTCCGCCCAACCCTCCGCCGCCCGCCCCACAACCGGTTCACGCTCCAGTGCCGACTCAGACGAATTGAGCGGCCCGATTTCCTCAGATGATTGGGTGATATCAAAGCACATTTTGTAAGAACGAGGAGATGAGGCGAGCAGGGCTCGCAGTGCGGGGAAATCTTACAAAATGAAAGCTGGACACTAGAACTGCATGATGATGTATAGTGTATGATAGCCCCACCCCATTTGGTCAATCTGAACTACTATTCACCGCAAAACTATTGCTTATGACTCTCCACATGGTATATGAATGATCTGCCACTGTACTAGAAACCGGTAGCTGTGATGATTAGCAGAGAAAGGTGTGCACCTTGTGTACAATGTTTCGTTACTGTTCAACGTTCAACTCGAACTCTCGTGTATATACTTTGACGTCCGATCAACAAAAATTGAACAACAAGGTTGCCCTTTTACTTCAAGTCAGTGAGATACCACTGCTACTGTAGTAGACTACTCACGGTAGATCCTACCGTTCAAGCTTCAATAAATGAATGGGTCCGAGTCGTCGAGGGAGCTCGTGTTGGGCAGCGAAGGTTTGTCAGACTTTGTCTAATCGTCATGGCTTGAAAAGACACCGTAGTTGAGACAATGCGATTACTACCATAGATAGTGTAACGTTGTTGAAATGATGTTATTGCCACGAAAGTCTACATGTACGTATCCTTCGAGTCAGCCTGTATCTTGATCAACAGTCCCGAAAACGCCTCGTGCGTGTACGCACACAACGACTTCCACCGCCCGGAGACTTTTCATGTACATTGTACAGATTGATCACCACGCTCGTAGACTCGCGCACGAATTGCACGCACGTCCGCACTCGACACAAATCGCGCCTTGTCGTACTATTGGTTCAAAATGCCCAGCAAATGCTCATACCCAGAAATAATTACAACTACAAAAGGCACGCCGGCGCCGGAGTGGAGGCAAGCAAAAAACCAGACCACACCTTTGGCCACCAACCTGTGCGCCTCGTTTTGATGCTCGGTGATGAAACACTCGATCCCCTGATTATCGTCTACCAGATGCAACGTTTGCCCACACGTCCGCATCAACTCCATCAACGATACGGTGTACGGCCCGGATACACCCGCTCTTGACGTCCTTGTCCATGTTCGTGATCATACGTGGCACCTGAAAGTACAACCCCAGCAGGTCCCAAACTTCCCTGAACAGCGTGATTGTTTGCGGAACAAATTTAACTGCGAGCCAGAACCCGTCCCACGCAGCTGGACGATCTTAAACAGATGTCCATTCACGGACATGTTTGATGTCGTACAGCATAGACCCGGCGTCGAGCTTTTTGCGGAACGCGGTTGATTCTGACTGCAGCTTTTGACCCTCTGCATATAATTTCCAACCTTGTCCGAGCACGTCTTCGACACGTTTCATGTAGGTCAGGAGTTGATCGATTTGGTGACAACCCCAGCGATCGCGGAACATCCCGCATCTGAGACAAAATATTGTGATACACTGCCAACGACGATGTCTTCCAGCACGGTTCGAGAGGATAGACGCGATGCGCGCCGTATCGTGTAGATGTTTGATGTGCTCCTTGACAGAGTCAATGATACTCTTCAAGGTCGCAGGATTGGGATAGTAAAGCCCTCCGTGCGGTCCTGGTAGTACATTGTGGCGGATAGTGGGCGAATGGAGAAAAGCTAATGCTTTAGGTTGATCATGAGCAATATAATCTGCAAGATATTGTATGAACTGTCAGTGATGCAACGAGCCGAGCATTGCCATCATACACCGAGACGAACTTGAAAGTGAACGAACACAATAAGTTATGTAAGTTGGCTGAGAATGACATTGGCATCAATAACACCACAAGAACGAGCGAGTCAATGCACGCGAGCGCACGCTCAACAACAGAGGGGAACACAACAAATAATCTTTGGAGATCACTCCGAGTCCATGTGCTACGAGGAGAGGGAGGAGAGGGAGGAGAAGGAGGCAGCGGGTAGAGGATGGGCAAGAGTGCTTCGCGCTCTTCGGCCCGGGATGGAATCCCAACCTGCTGGGTATGGCGTGAGCTGCGAGGTGGGTGGGAACACCTTGCAGACACGTCACACATGTACCTGGCAGTTGGGATCACACACTCCGGACCCAGGGGAGTGAGCTGCAAGAAAGCCAGAAATGGAAATGGAGGCAGGGTGTGGTGAGTGGGTGCTGAAATGCGCGAAGATGCTGCGCTGCAAGGCGGACAAGCGGAATGGTGGAGGCAAAAGAGGATGCGGTGCCTCTCGCTTATGTCGCTTGTCCGAAGACCTTGCACTGTGGCTCGTGCCTAACTGTCAATCACAGGCGGACCCGCAGCCTACCTAGTACCCACCACTACAGGGGGTTCAAACGTTCACGTTCAAGGTCGATCGATATCTAGTATCTACTAGACTCGGTAAGGCATCACGTGCATTCTCCTCTCTCTGCACCTCAACTCGGATTTTGACTCGTTCTACACCCCGTCGGCTCAAGCGTCCCATGGACGACTGCTTCTCCCACCCCATCACGGGCGGGGCTGGACGTACCATCCTCGTTTATGACCGATACTCAGGATTGCAATTACACTCAGTCCAAGATACACCCGGCACGAAAACGCGTGCACTAAACATCTCATCCAATATCTATCTTATATTTGCTTACG
>JBBPOM010000236.1:0-35611 GCA_038091455.1 Leccinum uliginosum
CTTTGGCAATGCGCAAGGCAGTCTCTTGAGCGTAATGAACGTCCCACCACATTCGAACGTGGTCTTCAGGTATTTGACTATCTTCGAGCTGGAACGTCTGCCACACACACAAATTAGTCAAAACGGTACGTGGCAAAGTAACACAACCTTACCCTCGTGACATCGCTGTGGTACCCAAACAATACCCCTCCGGCGTCAATTAGAACCAAATCAGAGGTGGCTAGCACCCGATCAGTTCCTGTGCCATGAGGGAGTGCAGCATTTTCTTTGGTCCCACGGTCAGACCAGGACAGCGCGGGGAGACACATGACGCACCTCCAAACAGTACCAACGCCCACCTCTCACTCAACCCAGCAACTGCTAATGCCTCGTCAACCAGCCGGATCACCTCAGACTCGCGCATGCCGATGTGCATCTGCGCCTGGACGGCGCGGATCGCGAGGACCGTAACATTTCTGCAAGTAACTATCGATGATATATCGCGACAGCACACAACATACCTCGTTCGCGCACGTCAGGAGTTCGATTTCTGAAGGCGACTTGCGTTCGCGCAAAGAAGTGATTTCAAGTGGGGCTGAGAGAACACTGAGTTCGGGTGCCGCCTTTTCAAGTCCATCGACGATGAAATGGCGGATCATCCCGTCGAGGTAGATGGGTCCGTTGCTGGATGGTGAGAGTGATTCCAGTGCGACGGCATATGGGTCTTCGTCTTCTTGCCACGCTACATACGTGACGTCCACGCCTGGAATGTCCAGAAGCCTCGCACGGTCCAGTTCGAACGCGGGAGTCAAGACCGTGACTTGTGCCGACTCCGAGTCCTCTCCCTGGTGTATGAGGGGAGAAACGATGAGCAGGAGAGGCCGCTCGGAAAGACTCCACGAGGCGTCAGAGATGTTGCCAAAGAACAGCGCGCTGGCGCCTGGTTCAGCGACATAAGCAGATGCGTTCAACGCATGGAGAGCGTGAGCGAGGCGTCGCTGTCGCTCGAGGAATTCTGTCGCAGGTATGGGTTGTGCGTCCTTACAGTGCGCCGCCAGTCCCTCCAAGGGATCATTGCGAACGGTAGAGATGATGGAGAGGGGGAAAGGGCAAGAGAGGAAAGGCGCGGAGGAGACGAAGAGAATGGAGATTATAACGAGAATCTGGTGGAGTCAATGAAGATCAGGTCGGAACGCGGTGATATCAATGACACCTACGAGCTTCACGGGTTGAATGTTAGCGCTGGCGACGGGGTGCTTTGATTTGCGCATGCCACGACTGAGAGTATCGGAAACGAAGAAAGGCACTCTGCTGACGAGGACGTTCTGATTTGCGCATGCGACTTGAGGGTAAGTAAGTTTCGGAAACGAACACACAGTACTCGGCTGCCTTTCTGCCACGCCTCATACTCATCCACAATGAGCGAATCTGACACCGAAACATTGATCGCAATGGTAGCAAGCTTGCTCACGGTTCCACATCCCGGGCAGGACGTTATACTTGACTCTCTTGTACAGTGCAGCGGTGACGTCCAGGCAGCAGCCGCGCTCATCGATGCGAAACATGACAACACCAAGACTACCAGTGTCGCAAAGAGAAAGGCTCCTTCATCGAATCTGAACGACTGGCTGATCTCACCGCGTACAACGCCTTCAAGCTCCAAACCGCCCAGCGCCAAAAAGCGTGCTAGGGACCAACGCGATGACTCTCCTTCACCTGGCTCAATCGCCATCAAAGACACCACCCGTGCTCATGGCAGCTCTCCTACAAAGCCTTCAGTAGATCTTATGAGCGTACTCCGTCCGCCCCCACCCTCAAAGTCTTCAGTGCCACGGCTGCCTCCTCTTACGCTCGCCAATGCGTTCATGGTAGCACAGCACACACCGTGCACCATGCATCTTTCTATTCTGCCTCCAGAGCTCGCATGCGAGCTGTTTTATACTATGATGGACTTATCGCGAACGTGGAAACGTAATAAGTGGTGGCTCTTCGATCGTATCGTTGAGAGTCCACATCGAACGACATTCCTTGTTCGAAGAACCAATGGCGTGGATGACAACGAATCTTTTCAAGAGGCTGCACAGTACTGGTGACTTTTGTTTGGCACTGCTCTGGAGTATATCAATGCTGACTACCTACACATATGAGGTATAATGGGCGGCCTACAGAACCCCCTGGATACTTCCCAGAAGCCATGGAGAAGGCTTGCAAATACGTCGAGAATGTCGTGAATGACGAGATGCAAAAGCGTGAGAGACTTCCATTTGAGTGGACGGGCGGTCATGCAGCACATGGTCAGCTGTGGCATGCAAATGTCGCGGCGTCAAACTGTTACGAGGGTGCACAAGAGAGCGTCGGGTTTCATTCGGATCAACTCACCTACCTCGGCCCGTACCCTACCATCGCATCCTTGAGTCTAGGTGAGTTCATCTTGTTTCCTCTGAAGCATAATTTAGAAGATGACTGTTCGAAATCTATAGGGACAACCCGGTTGTTTCGCCTGCGAGAAGTCATTCCTTCTAATGAAATCGGAAGCCGTTCCGCCAGAACGTTTAATATTCCTCTGCCTCATAATTCTGTGTGTTATATTTGTGTATTCCGTAATTTATTCAGTTTCAACCTACTCTATTTCCAGCTGACGATAATGCACGCAAAGTGCCAGGAATCATTCAAACACTCGATCCCCCCTCAACTTACTCTTGATTTGTATCGGCCTCCGTACCCCCATCCAGCAAGACCATGCGCTGACCCCGAACCCACTAATTGCCGCATCAATATCACCTTCCGATTTTACCGTCCAGATTTTCAACCAAAGAGTATACCACGGTGCAAGTGCGGCGTCCCCACGATTCTTCGTCCTGATATGAAAAACAGGCATGATGGCAAGACAGATCGATATTGGTGGGCTTGTTATGCAGGTGCTCAGAATGATGGTAAAGGCTGTGGCTTCTGGCGAGTTTTGGATATGCAGGCCGAAAACAGGGGACCTTCCTTCGCCGGTCCCGGTCAGGAAGACCATGGGGCAGGTATTTCAAACGACCCGTCGACTGAAGTCGGTACGTCCCGTCCGGTCATCATTGATGCCGACACAGCCTAAAGACCTTGTACTTGCTGTGCGGTTCAGCACCACGTATCATATGAGTGCGAAGCACATGGATCATACTACTGTAACACGAGTGCCGAAATAGCCACCCTTCTTTTCAAGACATTTGTATGACCCCGGACATGTCACAGTCTGTCAATCAATCCATCAATCTGGCCACAGATTTCTCCCTTTGCTTATATTATTTGTCTATCGCGTTCGATCTGATAAGAGCACACAGGACTGTATGGAAACTGCTTCACGGAATGGAATTTCATGGCAGAGTGAATTGCCCATCATCAAATTTGCACTTCTCGATGGGTTATATTTATTCCTGCACAGGGACCGTATCCTGTGGGACAACCCGCGAACCATAGGAGGGAGACTATTCGGCAGGCAGGTCAGCAGGCAAGTTGACATACATGGTTAGTCTCGGTCTTTGTTGGTTCTATGTCCAACCGACCGTCACCTCGACAAGATAATGCCGGTTCTCACTCTTCTTTTGATCACCACGTAACTTCAAGTTGGGTTTCTCTTTCGGGTTAGTTGATTTGGGACCAAGTTGTCGAATCCTCTTCAAAAATCGGGTTCACCATCTTTCTATTTTTTCATGTCAGACTTCCCATATGTACCGCCAACCTCAGGGGCCGACAATTTGGCTGACTCGGACTATGCCACAGACTAAACTATTTTGAGATTTAATGTGGCTTCTTCCGCGGCGAACGTTCTCAGTTCCCCGTCTTCACCCCTTCTCACGGGGGCGCACGACAGCCTTTCGGTGAGCTGATTGTTTTACAGACTCTCACTGAGAGCCTTGTTCACGAAATCCATAATTCGCTTCCGGCGCCGTTTCCCCCAAAGAAGCTGGTCATATAATGTGTCGGTCATTCTGATTTGAACGTTGACTCTACTGTACCAGCGATTGGCCCGGACGGCCATAGCTGAAGAGTCTGTGGGCGTTACTCTGACGCCGAATCGAGAGCCATAAATTAAGTTCGATATGGCCACATCATATCAAGCCTCCAGAAGTCGTGTGAAGGTCTACGGACCGGGCCTATATCTTTTTTTTTTTTTTTTTTTTTCGGCGTAGCTCGCGCCGCAACATACAGTTAGCAACAGTAGAAGGGAGAGAGGTTGAACTTGGCCGCTTCTATCAATGATTGGATAGAGACCAATCGCGTCCGAGGGCCAAATCACAATCAAGATAGCGAAAACATCCCCTAAAAAGGCATTCATCACGTGCACTTGCATTCCCGAGCGCTTCCGACAAACCAATTGGCGATGTGAACGTATCCCGGCAGACTCCGTAACAACCTCTTTGCAGAATCAACCACCACGATCGACTCCGCGCAAGCCATGCCACACGTTGCATACAGGCCCACCCCTCCATACGCCGTGGCTAAGACTGTAAGATCGCAATGTTGTCTGGGAGGCGGACGCGCTTACATCGCGTCGTCTAGTGGTTGAAACACTGGGGACCCACACTTGGTATCTGGGGTGTTGGTGCAGGGACTGCAGCGCTGTTCGTACGTCGGGATTATCTGAAAATTTCCGCGCACGCCAATCTTAAGCGCCTTCTTTCATTTTTTATTCAGTTGTTGTCCGTGACGCCTGTGGTCAAGAACGGCCTGCTTGTCAAGGTGCCGCTGGTAAGCCCATACTTTTACCTTCTGCATACGGTTTGGTTCAAACTTAGTGACCAGGTTGGGAGCTATTATGAAGATAAGACCCCTGCGTCGGACAAGCCTTTCTGATATCATACATAGACTTCTAAACCCGCATCAATGTGCTCTATAATACCACCCCACGCCACCATTGCCGGCATAGATGCAGAAACTGTGCGTACGATTGAGTTATAGCGTGGCCGCCATCAGAGTTTAGCGCCACTCGGATGCTTTTCTGTGACGTCGATGCGCAGGTCAATTCCGAGGCATTCACTAAGCTGTTTGACGGCGCGTAGCGTGCCACCGATGGGAACATCTGCGACAGTGTGAGTACTTGGCCATTCGAGGAAAACGAGGCGCAATTCTCGTTACGGTTAACAGCGGAAATGACTCTACTCACGTATTGTCGTCATTCCGAGTTGCTTTGCTGTCTTGAGATTCCTGTATAGTGGAGCGAGGACCAATGATCGGGATGAGATACTGAGAACTCACGCACTCACATGCCAATGTCGTCTAGGAAAATGACTTCCTTTGGATTGAGTCCACTTTCTTTACATGCGTGTAGGTAAAACTGTGGATCTGGTTTTCTACAGGCAGTGTCGGATTGTTTGGAAATCGGGAAGTTGGCTAAAGGCTCACCGTAAGCCCACTATACTGGAATCGTAAAAGTGGTCGAACAAATTGCGCAAATGATCTGGGACCGGGCCATCTTGCCACCCCAAAAATTCTAGTTCTGACTCTGGGATTTCATGCAACGGCGACACGGCCGCACCGTGAAGTGCTCCAAAGTTATTCGTCAGTGCTATAACCTGCCATCGACCAGTGGCTGCAATGTTGTTCGATACTGAAAGTTGAACGTTGACTAAGAGTGTGGCATGTGAGTTACCTACCTCGAAGGCTTCTGATTGCGCTAACGATATGAATGTCGTAAGAAGTTGCTGATCGCATCATGCGTCCAAAGAGCTAGCTTAGTACAGTTTAGAGAAGGTACCCGTCCGCACGAATCAGGACTCACGTCACGGCCGTCAATTTGCAGCAGTTCTGGAAGCTCGGGACATGCTGAAGTGACAAGAAGCACCGATTTTGTCAGTAATTTTAAGTGCCACATACCCATTTGTTTCTGACTGCAGTACTCCGTGTACCAAATATTTCCGTTTTTGGTGTCTGACAAGTCACGTCCGAATTCTGCGTAGAAATCAAGCAGGCGTAATTCTCCCCGCTCAAACCTTTGCCAAGCGCCAGACGGGCCACGAGAATTTCTGGATGGCATGATACCACAAAAATGGGTCCTGCATGAGAGGGTGGGCACGTACATGGATACATTCAGATAGTGAGGAGGCAGCTTTATTTCCGATTCGTAGTTTGCAATTGCGAGGAACGGGCTACGAAGTACGACACCGCCAATCTGTGGCAACCGGCACGTGTGAGGCAATTGCAATGGAAAGCATCCGGCGCAATTCAGCTGAGAATGGCCGAATGCGCGATAGGCTAGGGTGATCACTGGTGGCAGCGGTACTTACGTCGAACATGACAGCTTTAATGTGAGGAAGATACATCACTTATCGCCAGGAGCGTAAGTAGTATGGAGTAGAAGGAAGTGTGGCGGTGTTGAGACTTCCAATATCGCCACGTGACAACTTGGCGGTTTGATTTGGCGGCAGGGTTATCCGCAGAAAACGCTGATCAGTGACGCCCAGGATGAGTAGGGTCGACTGAGACGATTCTATGAATTCAGATCTGTGGCCATCCCTGCTGAGCAGCTATAGTAAGCATAGTACTGCACGCTCAGATCACCATGTCGCCAGCCTCCGAGTCTGCCGTGTAGCGACTCGTGGAAAAAATGGAAAATCCCACGAGACTCAACTCGACCTGTAATCAGCTACAGGATTCAGGAAAACACCAATGGCCAACCCTCGTCAACGCCGCAAGGCCAAGTCTGCTACTCACAAGGCCATCTCACATTCCAAAAGAGCCAAGCGGGTCCTGAGGAAGATGCCAGGTAAGCACTTCAACAAGTCGTCTTTCTAGTGGTACCGAACCAGAAGCTAAACAGTAGACCCTCTGTAGCGATCTGCGGCCCGAAAGCTTTGCAAGATGCATGGGACCCGTGTAAAACTCTCCGCCAAAAGTGAGTCTATTGTTCCGGATCGTCTCACACAATGTGATTTTATGGCAGAGAACGACTAACAGTTTTCGAAAAGTTACCTGGCTATGGGACTTCAATGCGACCTTAATCCCATATCATCTGGCGGATCCGAAGTCAATGTCAATTTAATTCGCGTCACTGATGAGATTAACGAGGGTCAACCACCCACAACCGCCCAGTCCTCCGTTTCTGAACCAGCTACCGTCACCTCTGTGCTCCCAAAAGGCTTTGGACGAATAATCCGGGATTCATCCGGAAACATTGTCCGCGTAGAACTGCCGAATGATGAAGAAGAGAAAGATGCCTCGCAACCAGAACCGATCGACACTCCTGTGGTGATGAAGGAATCAGAAATACGGATATGGGCTGACGATCGTCCTGAAACACGGCAGGCCAGTAACTCAGGAAGCATGCAGAATACGGTTGTTCAAGGTCAGTCCCGATCTGCCCCACATCTCTTCCCACTGGTACCCTGGAAGACACGCGAGCTAAGGTGTAGCTGAGAGGTTGACCCCACAAGCTCGCAGCGTCCCTGGTCTCGGTGGGAAAAGACGTGCAGTGACTCACCAAAGGCCCAATAGATCTGGAGAACCTCGCGGCTTCGGCAATTGTACAGCAGCGACATACGTCTGAAGGGGAGAGATTATATCTGGAGCGTCTGGTTAAGAAGTATGGCGATGACCTGCAGAAAATGGCTCGTGATCGTCGACTCAATCCAGAACAACGAACAGCGAACGAGTTGAGGAGGGCGATTGCGAAAGCTGGTGCAGTTGGAGTGCAACATTGCACAACGGGTCCACGGTTGTAGGAGTTGCCGAATGTGCGGCGTCTTTGTCTGCGTGACTGGGTGACCAGCTGTTATCAAGTCACGCCGGGGCTTCATTTCCAGTCAAACCGGTGCTCCGGAATGACGCAGCCGTCGGAAGCTGAAATTCAGTTTAGATTCATTGGATCTATCTTGACTCGTTCTTCCTTGTACAGACAAGCGGGATCGCTCCTGAGGTTGACAAAAAATGACGGCGTGCAGACCCACATTAACATTTCAAAATACCTGTTGAGTTGTTGAGTTGGCGTATAATGACTCGGTAAATGCCGATTGAACACTCAAATAAATAAAATATTCGACGATTGTGTTCATGCATTCCAAACGGAACACATTAGCGAAGACAAGAAAGAAAGTGGAGGCGAGTTACTTGTGCTCCTCAGTGGTGGATTTGAGTGACCGCATCATCGAAGGATCTACAATCTAGGCGCCGCTTACTGGGCCCACGCTCAGTTCAAACGGTGTTGGTTGACGGCAGCCTCGGGGCGCAGTTTATGACATTTTGGGATGGTCCATGCCACAGTGTGCCAGTACAGTGGCATAATACCTCAGATGCGGCAGTCATGGGACATGTCATAATAAGAAGCTCTAATATCCAGTGCTTCGAGGCTTCACTTCGTCGGGGCGGGACGCTCGGTTGCCGGACTTGGGAGCGTGCGACTGACCGGATGACGGCTATCGGGGCTTCCCATTGGCAGAGAAAAGTTTTGCAGGTAAGTTTACAATGGCAGGTTCCGTGTGAAAGCTTATCGCTAGCGAGGATTGCCGAGGTGAGCAGCAGGTGTCGTTTTTACGAAGTCGTATGACAGACAATAGATGTGTGACAAAAGCGTGCTCGATCAGGCTTAGATCCGGACCTAGAATGGGATCAAAACCTGACCCCAATTGCAATGACGGCCGACTTCGACTTACGAGACCCGCTTTTTCCGTGTCTTTTCGCCCGATTCGAGCAAAGTCACCTTCTCTGTTTGGCTGTGTAAAACACGTCGAATTTCCGGAGATCAACGTTAACGATCCATGATGTCGTCACGTCCTCAAGTCCGCACCACTTTAAAGCAAGCACCTTCTTATGCAATCTCGTCCTCTGAAGCTCCAAATCGAACTCACTTGGACGACCTCTACGTCCTTTCCCATACCCCACATGTCTCGCAGACCCTCATCGTCTTCCCTACCGCGCACCCCGTCCTCCACTAACGCGCCCTATCTCCGACGAATCCCTGGCCAACCCAAGTCCACGAGACAACAATTCTCGGCATGCGGGGCATGCCGCATGAGAAGGTTGCAAATTACGGTCCTCCATCTGATCCACTGGCTGAGCACAATATCGTAGGGTGCGCTGTGATCTCAAGGATTTTTGTTCTATACCAGCGCCCGATGAACAACCGTCGTGCTCAAACTGCAAAGAGCGTGGCATCAGATGCGTGTAAGCTTCCCCTTTCCTTCGCTCCCCGTTCTCGCTCATCGTCGTCCAGGGACGAGTTTGCAGAAGTCAAGGCGGTCAAGTTACTCAGACGGGGAAGGCGACTCCAGCAAGTAGAGTAAGTCCATATCGCGGTAGCTCTACTTTCATCGAAGTTGAATAATGATTTCACAGAGCTGTCTATGGAAAAGTGGAAAATGAAGTTTCTGCCGTCCCATCTGCCCAGCCGGGGCCCACCCCCACGTATCCCATCGTAACCGCCACAAATGGGGAGAGCCGTATTCCGCCAATGCAACGCGCCTTTCTCGGATCTTCATTCTTCCGCAGATTTTGCGTCCAGCGTCAGTATCTCATTCAATGCAGAGCCAAGTCAGCTGACGAGTTCCCCAACAGGCCCTGTCCTCGAGCCGGGTGAATTCACTTCCAGATACGTGGCACATGTGGAAGGAACCGCCCCACTCAATATCGAAGGGAAAATGCTCGCGATGGTACTCGTCACTTGGGCCGCGTCTTTTGGTATAAATCAGTTTGGCGAAGAGGACACTGAAGACGACTCTTCGGAGAGCCACACCAACTCGCAGTTCGCCCCTGATGGTGATAACCTTGCCAATCGCAAGCAACGTGCGAGGTTGCTCCGTACAGAGGCCATGGTCAGAGAAATACTCACGCTGGTGGACCTGCACGGATTATTACGGCGTCCGTCTTGGGATGGCATCAGAGTCCTTCTGCTCTTACTCCCACTTACTCACGGTTAGTTCATGATTACTATTGTTTGGTGTCGGATCACTCATGAAATTTCACCTTCACAGGGATCCAGAGTTCAATTGAACGCCTGGTGAGTATCCTTCGAATGTTTACAGTATGCAACACATTGACCCTTCGTTAGACCACTTATGAAGCAACATTATCCCAAGTTTACTCGTTATGCAACCGCGACAACGCTCCTCCCGTCGACAGCGGTCTAGGACATTACTGTGACGTACTTATACGATCTCGCGTATTCTGGTATGCCTACACACTCGAAGGCATTACCACGGGACTGAGCGGTGGTCGCCTTTCACTGTATGTCCACCAACGACTTACCTTTGGTTGTTTCTGACTTTGCCGTTGCAGTGTCGAAGACGATCTCCTCGCTTTCCAGAACAATCTTCCCCATCAGTATTGTGCTTCGGCCGCCCATGGCATCGCTCCCTTGGGAGATTCATCTTGCTCTTCATCTGCGTCCAGTTCACCCGTGACGCCAAACTTTCCCTTCAACTCCCCTCAAGAACCTAGTCAGCCAAGGGCCGCCTTGGCTTTTTTGGTGACGACTCAATACTTCGCCCTGACTTTGGCGGTTTCGCAGGCTTGCCGCGCAATTCATTCTACGCTGACGGGTCCCTCTGCACGTCGACGCACTGAATCCGGCATCGTCATACGCAAGGAAGCGATCACTGAAATATGGGACAATCTTGAGCGTTGTTGGGACGACTTTGAATCCTTGCGTCGTAATCCTTCGGGTGTCGGTGCCGCCGGGGGTGACCTCATCCGAGGCGAAGATGTCGAACGTTTCGTCAGTGGCTGGCAGATCTTCATCTTCGGATGTCTCAACATCATTCGTGAAGCACTTCCCAATCACACGAATAGCTACAATGCGACCCTCATCGAACAGGCTCTTACGACTACCCTCCAGGTCTCCGCCGTGCGTCGGTGCCAGAAATTCCTGCCTCGCGTTATCGAAATGTTGCAACGGCACCTGAGAGTACCCTCCAACTTCTTCGCATACGACGCCGGATTGATTCGCGATGGATGTTTCTTCGCTGGTTTACTTCTCGCCCAAAGTGATGAACTCGATGCGTCAAGGGACACGATGGGATGGAATGCCGATTGGGAAGAGGGGGTGGCAGCTTGCCTTCAAGCTCTTGGCGAGGTCCGGTGGGCATATTCCTGCAGTCATGAGCAAGAAAAGGCATTGAAAGCCGAATGGGAGGCTCGCATTGAGCGTGACCGCAGACGACGTGTCCAGCAGCCACTGGTGTCCTTTCCTATCAAACAAAGCCCCGGACATTCCCCTTGCTTGAATGACGACACGGCTCTACCATATATTTCTGCTGCAGATTCCAAACCACGTCTTTCCCTGGTTTCCGCGGCTGGACTAGCTCGTCCGTACCTTCCCCCATTATCGGTTTCCTTTCCTCGCGATGACAGTGGACCAGACACAGCATTGACTGATGACGGGAGTGGCAGCTGGGAGGCATACACCCCACCTATGTCTTCGGGTTCCATAGTATCGATACATGGTGGTGCGAAGTCTAAACCTCCAATTTTCGGAAGTGAAGACGATTTTCCCATCTCTGTCGTTGGAACACCTGATTCCGGGAGTTCGGTTGGGTCAGCACGGTGGACGCCGTTTGGCAATGACTATCTGGACCCGCGAGTCATTCTGACAACTACAGACGTTGCCTTGGGGTGCGATGGCGGATTTTCCCCTCTCCTGGGATCCAATCGTCGGCCATATTTTGCCTAGGCGAGTTATCTTTTGACACGCGCACGCTCTGTTAGCTTTCCGATCCCGTCTTCCAAAAATTTAGTGCTCTTCACTTCTGATATGATATAGGACACTTGTATTACTGTGGAACTATTAGATGTGCCATTTAGATCAAAGATACCCTTCATGTTGCTACGTGTAAACGAATCAATTTGTCAAAGACAGCCTCTCTGAGAGTGTCAGGAAAAACAGTGGATGTTTGTACGTGATCGGTTCGCAAATTCATGATCATGTCGAATTTCAGATCAGAAGTCGATTAACGGTGTTGACCCTCAGGAGTCTGGCCTCCAGGTCCGCAGTGCTGTGCGATCAAATAGGTATAGTGAGATTTCACGAAATGAGGCCCCTTGATGGAAAAACGTACTCATCGCACCGCAGCAAGGCCGTCGTGCCCATAGTCTATCTTGGGGTCATGGTATGTAAAAAGATCAAGGTACTTCAAAGTTCAAACTGAGACATGATAACGCTGATTCAATCTCAAGTCGATAGCCGATGTGGCCCAGCGCCATCTGTATTAGCACATTGTTACGACAGGACGAGGATCGATGAAAACCATCCAAGTTTGGCAGCCTGAGCGCCGTTTTCTGCGGTCCGACATCGACGGAAGGCAAATCCAAATCGAGTCTAGTGCCAATCACCAAAATTATGTCAAATGCCGATAAGTCCAAGCGTGGGAGGCGGTCAGTTACCCGCTCCTTTGCTTTTCTATATTTGACCAGCATATATGACCAACTTGGGAACAACTGGCTTTTGAAAGCCTATATCGATATCAGTGCAAAAAACACCGCACGCGACGTACCGGTAAGTTTTTTTTATACATACCTTGCCTTCTCTTCTCAGTTTTAATGGACTCGTTGTGGGAGGCGTGCCAGTACTTTGGCAAAGAATTTCGTCGACGGTTCTGAGAGGCGTCAAAGTTTGTAAGAGGTAAATTCCCCTTTTTTTTTCTTCTCATACTATGTAGGGAAAAAATTCTCATCCCTCGAAGGTTCAAGAGTATGATAAGTATAACGTCTTTAGCCAGCTATGTACTAGGGGGCAATCCGAGTCAGTCTAGTCAGTGAGGATCAGGCGTAGATATTTAGAAATTCTATCACCTTCGGAATTATATGTGCTCGTTCCATTATCTGATTCAGCATAGCTACTTCAAATCAGCAGGTTGGCTTGTAACTTTCGCTTGACCATTACATTTTGGTCGATTTTGCCGAGTCATAACTCGGCTACATCCTGTTGATAAGTTCAAGTTGAATAAGAAAACAAGGGAGTACGACTCAGACGGTCTATTATCGGGCCATTCAAGGTCCGAGGGGTAGCGTAGGCTACGGCGTGGGTCGCATGTTCATATGCGGCTAGACTCAGTGGGTGCAATTGGAGGCAATGATCAATACCCACTCCACTAAACGTGACTGCCCATTCCAGGAGATTCGTCTGGCAACGCCACTGATCCGTCAAACAGTCGCCAACTGTATGGCGACACTCCCATCATGATAGGGTGCAGGCGAGGATTTCACCTTCTCTCGGCAAACGAAAAAGTTGATTGTGTCCTCGGTCCTCCGAGCAATCACAATACAAATGACCTACAGAGGTGTCATTAAATGGTGACGTCACTTACTCAGTGGTCTTGTAGAGCTTTTCTCCAGTTATGACAGCTCTAACTTCGAGCGATTCGAAGGACAAAAATTTGCGCACACCCAAAAGGGCGAAATTCTGTATGATGTGCCCGAACGGACTCGGAAGCAAAAAGTTTTTAAGTTTTACCGATACGGTGGCCAGGAGGATGAACGCGCAGATAGTATGGACTGACGTGACCTTCAAGAGCTGCCAGCCTTGTTAACAGGAGGTGGTAAACAGCTGTTACATACCATGGGATGAACGCATGTCCCACGAGCGCGAGCTCTTGGGTTGAATATCAAGGCCGTGCGCAACTGGCATGTGCGGCCCGTTTGTTTTCCTTCTGGACAGAATGACTGGTGGATGGAGTCCGGAAATAAATCGAGTTACCAAGTAACCTATGCTTGAAGCAGACTGTTCATAGGGTATTACATACGTTGTGGCACGACCCGGGTTTGGCCTGGGGGGTTGCGTTCTATCAGTTACGGTATTAGTGACGTTGCACAGACGAATTCTCCACTGGAGACGGTCCGCTGGCCACTATAGACAACAGCAACAAAAAAGACTCCTGGAGATTGTACTCAGTCTAGCCGCATATACGAATGTACGACCCACGCTACTACGCTACCTGGACCCCTCGGACCCGAATGTATGGCCTGATACTCTCTACAATGTTTTCCTATCCAAGTATATAATAGGATGCTTACGATGTTGGAAATGAAACGAGCACATATACTTCCGAAGGTCTAGATATCTACGCTTGATCCTCGTTGACTCGGTAAGATTCTTCCATCTGGTGGGACGATGATCAGAAATTGCCCAGAAATCACGGGGCCAGAGGCAAGCGAGGGTAGGGGCCAGTGACAGAAAAGGAATGTTTACATAAGGAAGCTTATTCCTGCGAAGGCTGCTCGACTTTCGGTCGGTCGACTTTTTATGTGAGATGCACATCCAGCATCTCGACGCAAGTCCTTCATAGTGCCCACTCAGTCTCCGCTTGAACATGGCTCGCAACAATAAACGTAGAACAACGCGCTCAAACACTCAAAAATCCCGTGAACGGAGCCCGCAACTAGAATCACTCTCTCCGTTGTCAGCGAGGTCATCACTGACACCAGTACCTGCTGCACACGAAGAACAACCGGAACCACCAGCGCAAGCCCCGGAAGAACCGCAAGGGCCGGTTCCAGAAACCCCTGTGCAGCCTGCATCATTGGCGTCAGAAGAAGACACCTGCCCTGCATGTAAAGACCTTCCTGCTAATTTGCAGTCCACAGTCTCCAAGGAAAACTGGATAAGATGCGATGCTTGTAAGAACTGGTATCATTGGATATGCGCGGGGAATGGCGCGGACGTCGAAACAATCGACAAATGGCAAGTCTATGCTTGAGCTGTTGCCGGAACGGCTGTAATAATGTGTACGTGTGACGCATACGAATAGGTACTGCAAATCGTGTGTCCTCGAGAAACCTTCTCGGACGATCACATTCAAGCCGCCAGCCCGCAAATCGGCACGCAAGCGCGCGCAGCCCGACTACGCCAATCTGAACGCGGGCGTAGAAGCTGACCCGAGTAGATGGTTACGGGTCATCCAGTCGAAACCAATCAAGGATGACGAGTTTAGGCGCATGATGGGGTCAGACGTCGGAATCGAGTGGGTGGAGAGCGACGAAACTGCAATGCGGGAGCCTATCGTCATCGAGGATCCAGATGGGCTCGGGATGAAAATGCCAGATGCTGATTTCTCAGTGTCGGATGTGGCAGATATTGTGGGGCACGAGACCCCTGTGGAAGTCATAGGTATGATCTTCGATTCAGCCTAAGTTGGATGCCCATACGCCTTTTGCAGATGTCGCAACTCAGTCAAACACTCCAGGTTGGACCCTGGGGAGATGGGCGGAGTACTACAACAAAGAACCCTCGGCCAGAGACAAAGTACGGAACGTAATTTCGCTTGAAATCTCTGGAACGGCGCTCGCGGATCAAGTGTTGCCACCACGACTAGTCCGCGAATTGGACTGGGTAGATAAATTCTGGCCAAGTGCGCGAAGAGGGAAGGGACATCCATATCCCAAGGTTCAGCTGTATTGCTTGATGGGTGTTGCATCCGCCTGGACGGTAAATCACAGTATTTCATCTCCAAGGACACAATGCTGACTCCCGCGTAGGACTGGCATGTTGATTTTGCTGGCTCGTCGGTATATTATCACATTCTCAAGGGATGCAAGGCACGCGTCTCTTTAACTCTCGTTTCATTTTTCTAATCTTTTGCTTCAAGGTTTTTTACTTTATTCGCCCCACCCCTGCAAATTTGGCTGCATACGAGCGATGGTCCGGAACAGAACTGCAAACAACTACATGGCTAGGTGACATGGTCGACGAAGTGGTCAAGGTCACCCTTTATCCAGGCAATACTATGATTATTCCCACAGGCTGGATACACGCTGTCGTGAGTTTGGTACTTGTCATGGTTTCGCACAATCACAGTAGATTTCTCAGCACACGCCAACGGATTCACTTGTTTTTGGAGGCAACTTTTTGCATTCATACAACATTGCCACGCGTGAGTATGAAGCTGCAAGTTTCACATCTATATCTCGTCAAACCTTACTTGGACAACAGAACTCAAAGTAGTCAAAATCGAGGAGGTTACGCATGTCCCAAAGAAATTCCGTTTTCCTCACTTCACCAAGTATCAATTGTTTAATTCTGCCCATTCGACGTCGTGGCTGACACTTGCCTGTCTCAGACTGTGCTGGTACGTGGCGGACAAATATCTCCGCGATATCAAGTCCAGAGAAGAATTCTCACCGCGAGTTCTGGAGTCGCTGGAGGCGCTTTGCTCGTATCTTATCTTCGAAGTACGAGTCATGGAGCGAGGAACCGATTCAACCAAACGGGACGCAAGAGAACAGGTCCCTACAGATAAAATCAAAGATGCACCGGCGCTCGCAAGAGAGCTGAGGTGGCGTGTCCGGCTGGCGGCCGGGACGACAAGCGACGACGAAGAGCTTGAAAGACCGAATAAGAAGGCATTGGCGAATGGGTCCGCAAGTACGAACGGGATCAAGAGGAAACGGTCGTCCGTTGAGATGCAGGGCCCGGAAACGGGCACCACACTGGGACAGGTGCAATTCAAGAATTTTCAGCCGAAGGGTTGGGATCTAGTCGAGGACCTGCCGAAAGAAGAGGAAACACAAACTGTGCACGCCGCATGCCCAGAAGAGGATGGGTGGCAGCAACGATGGATCAAGTGGGGCAATGGGACACTAGGGGAGGACGCAGGGACGCAGGCATCGGTGGAACGAAGGCGAGAGACTACCATCAAGGTTCGAAAGACTGGTGAAGGGCTAGAGCGACAACGGATTGAGCGGGTGCTTGAGAAGTGGGAGTGGGTTGGAGTCAAAGCCTCGTCTGACGCGGGTGCAGTGGAGCAGCCGGGGGACGTGGAGATGAAACTGCAAGACCCCGATGGTAGTTGTCCATCGGATCAAGCAGATGTTGATCTGCACATCAATGACCAGCCTAAGGAGGATGCAGAAGAGCCAGCTAAGGATGCAGAGGAGGGCTAGTCGGATGCGATGCCAGGGGGTCGTTGAATAGAAATTCTGGTTCGTTCAAGTTGGACCTTTATATAATTTTTTACGCGGTTACTAGTAAATTATGTTACGTATCGTGTGGGAATTGCCTTGACCAGGTGCTCGTGAATCTCTGCCTTGCCTTCTCGTCAAGTGTTCAACCTTCTTGTTCACAATTCAGCCCCACCTGAAAGTCGAGTTCACATCGTGCCGAGGCTCCAACACCACACACAATGTCGGGTCTCGCCTACGATCTTCCAGAGAACGAAACGGACAGGCTAGGTCCTATCTCAGCTGGTGGATCCAGTACAGATGTTCACCTCGCTCCTGGGGGTTTTTATCCCAACGGTCATCAAAACTGGGGCCCAGGCAATCCTTCCTACGCTTCTGGCGACCTCCAGGATGACTTTTATGCACCTCCGCGTATGTCCGCCTCAGCATCCGATAGACACTTCTTAACAACGTTTCTCTGCTTCAGCAGCCCCCTTCATGCGTCACGCTAACCATTCTGTCCCTTCTTTGCCTTCGAGACCACCACCAGAGTATAGCCCCTCGCCTGACTATGTCGGCCCTCTACCATCCATCCACCGCGATGCATCGGCCCTTGTTGATAGTATGAACGGCATGCGCATAAATAATACTATTCCTCGTGGACATAGTGCCGTATCATTCGGTTACGATCCCATTCCTCGCGCCGGAACATCCATGTCAATGCAGACGACCGCACAAAGACCGTTTTCTCACCCCCGACACGCCAATACACTACCTTACACTCTTAATCCAAACGACACGTCCCCGAACAGAAGTACTGCCGGCTACCCTGAAGGCGTGGAGTCACAGCCTGGTGCTGACCTCGACATCGTAAGCATGTACAGTTATGATGATGTTGCATCTGCGCCTGCCAGTGCACACCCCTCCTCCGAACCCTCCCCTCCCTTCTTCCGTAGCCCGTCTGTGGCACCACCATATAACCATCAAAGACAGTTTCAACCGAACTGGCAAGGTGCTCAGCAGAACCTGGCGCCGAACTACGGACCTACCCACCCCGGGCCACCACAACCTGGTGAATATGATGCATTGTATGCCGCCGCATCCAACGTGCTTGGTATGGGTCCCCCTCCCACACAGCCGCCGATAAACAACTACGTTCCTCCTAATCCTTATGGACAAACACCTCTCCACGCGAGCCAGTCTATGCCATATCTCCCACCAACCAGTGGATATCAGTCAGCACCTCCAGCACCTCCGGGTCCACCCGGTCCAGGACAATACGGTCCAGCGCCCACACTCCCTCAGGGGTTTGATGATCCCGAATTCGAGATGCGTCCATCAGGAGCTTCTCTCCATCGGTCCAGCACTACAGCTTCTGTTGATCTCTCAACCCGTAAAACGAAGGCGGTGGATCTCACCGCTCCTCCCTATACCAAGGAGTACATTGACCAATACCGCCACCGTATCAAAGCAGATCCAGACCCCGAAGCTCACTTCCTGTACGCCAAGTACCTCATCGAAGCTGCCAAGAAGATCGGAGTGGACGCGAAAGACCAGAGAGCTGTGAAAAGGTATAGGGATTTGCTCATTCAAGAGTCATTGAAAACGGTCCGGAGACTTGCGACGCAAAATGAGCCATACGACGAGGCTCAGTTCTTCCTCGCCAATTGTCATGGCACAGGGATGCTTGGTCTACCAGTAGATCACGAACGAGCGTATCATCTATACCTGCAGGCGGCAAAGCAAAACAACCCGTCGGCGGCGTATCGTGTTGCAGTCTGTAACGAGATTGGAGCTGGAACACGACGAGACCCCGCCCGAGCTGCTGCTTTCTATCGCAAGGCAGCTTCGCTCGGAGATACAGCTGCGATGTATAAACTTGGAATGATCCTCTTGCTTGGTTCTCTTGGCGAGCAGAAGAACCCCCGCGAAGCCATCAACTGGCTCAAGCGCGCAGCCGAACAAGCGGATGTGGAAAATCCACATGCATTACACGAACTCGCCATGCTTCATGAGATGCCCAATTCTCAATTCGTCGTTCACGATCCTGGATATGCCAAGCAACTCTATACTCAAGCGGCGCATTTGGGTTATATCCAATCGCAGTTCAAACTCGGACAGTGCTATGAATACGGCGCACTTACGTGCCCCGTGGACCCTAGAAGATCCATAGCGTGGTACACCAAAGCAGCGGAAAAGGGTTATTCGGAGGCGGAGCTTGCCTTGAGCGGATGGTATCTAACGGGTAGTGAAGGTGTCCTCAAACAAAGTGACTCAGAGGCGTATCTATGGGCACGTAAAGCTGCAAACAAGGGATTGAGCAAGGCCGAGTATGCGGTGGGTTATTATGCAGAGGTCGGTATTGGAATAAAGCAAGATGTCGAGTTTGCGAAACGGTGGTATATGCGAGCAGCAGGTATGTCTGTTGACCTTGCATTGATGTATTTTGAGTGGATAGCTGATAAATCTGATCTCACCGCAGCACAAGGGAACAAGCGGGCGATGAATCGATTGACGGAGATGAAGCGCATGGGTAACAAACGATCTAACGTTGGACGGCCCACACGCCAGCAAGCAAAGGACGAGTGTGTGATCGTCTAGCACGAGAAGGGTCGAGAGAAGTGGAATTTAAGTTCACCACGACCTCTGTTCTTTTTTTACTCGAGAGCCAAGTAATATTCTGATACCTTCACGTTTCGTCCGACGAGGTCAGCGACCGTCTTTTCTTTTCTTTTCTTTTCTTTTCTTTTCTTTTCTTTTCTTTTCTTTTCTTTTCTTTTTGCATTCTTGTCGGTGCTTTGCAGACGTAATTGTAGTAATAGGAATACCTCCTATTGTACAAATCAATCCATCATCTTTGTTTTATACACACCACCATGGCTGCAGCGAAAGACGATGTTCGAGCCTCGTTTTGCCATGCCTCGCTGTTCGTGTCACTGACCCTTTTTTTTTCAGATCTCCCTGCTGGAGCACCTGGATGTCTCTCAGCTAAACTGTCTCAACGAGGAGAGTGCACACGACCTCAAGTCGGTCTTTCCGGACAAGAAACCGAACACGTCGGTCAACGTCTACCTCGAGAGCAGCGCAGACGCCCAGCTGCTCTTGAACATCCACGTAAGTATCGATTTCTGGCCCGGGGTATGACGACAACCTCTTCCCCTTGCTTGATGGCGGCATCGTGACTGACGCGGCTTATGACCGACTCGATCTCTGCTGCCGACCAACGACAACATCCCACACAGTTCAACCAAGCCGTGCGCGTCCGCACGCTCGTCCTTCGATCCTCGGTAGCGCCCGAGCGTGGACCGAAGACGCTCAAGCTGCTCGTGAACAAGCCCGCGATCAGTTTCACAGACGTCGAGGACGCGAAAGATAGGGACTTTGCACAGGTCGTGACGTTGACCCAGGAGGACGTGCGAGAGGGACGGCCGGTGGCGCTCAAGTTTGTACGGTTCACGAGCGTGAACAGTTTACATGTGAGTTCATGTCGGGGTCGTGGTGCGGGCGTGCTGAACGCAGTGCCTGGGGGTGTCTCGGCTATCAGGTGTTCGTTGAGTCAAATCAGAGTGGGGACGACGACGAGCTGACGCGGATCGACGCGATCGATGTGTTTGGCGTTCCGGTAGAGTGCGTGGTGTGCCCCTTTCTATCCGTCTCCGGCTCATCCGACCGTGCAGAGCGACCAAAAACATGAGTGGACTCGGGCAAGAGGGCAAACCGTAACTCCGATCGGAGACATGTAGTATCAACTCGGAGAGATCGTGATGTAGTTGTACGATTGTTAGCAATAGATCGTGTCTCGTCCAAATACCCATCGACGACGAGCCTCACTTGCCGTCGATCTGCAACCACATGTTCCACCTTCGCCTGGCCTCTTCGTCACCCTCGAAAACCCAACTTACTTTGGTCACCTCTTTGAATCCTTCGCTCGTCTGCGGTGCTTCATAGTTGTCGCGAAAGCCGATAAAGGCTAGGTAGGGAAGGAGATCTCTCGAAGGCTAGTCAGGTCAGTGAATTAGCAAAGAAGCGCAGTATGTGCATGACCTGCTCTCTCACCTGCGGGTTATATGCACGGTACAGGTTGTTGTGCCATGCAAGGTCGATCGAACCTTCAAAGAGGAAACACCGTGCTCGTACGCCGAATTTCTTGGTCAGATCCACGTAAAACTTGCGCGTCGCGGTATCACGATTCGTGTTGTCTGGTTTCGATGTTTCATCACTACGCGCGTCGGAGAGCGGAAAGATCGGCGAGCACACCTATCACGCAGCTCTTGCCTCCCTTGAGAGCCTCCTCTGCAGCCTTTAGGCATTTGGATCTAGATCCCAAGGTATCCTGGTTGACGTGCACATATCCGGCGGGCGAAAAGTGCTTGCGGTAAAAGGACGATTTTCCGAGGCAAGGAAAGCCTGTGAAGAGAACTAGTTCCGGCTGAGTCGATTTGGGAACGATTTCCGCTGTCGCTGGGGAAAGGGGGTCCGTCGCTGTCAAACGTCAACGCTCGAAAACAGCTAGGAACGCAGATAACTTACTCTTTGGGAGACTGGACACGGAGAATCCGGGGAGCTTGTAGGGGGCCTTTGGGAGACCGAGAAAGTACTCCTGCCCGCGTGCGTCGTGTGAGGGGAAAAAAAAACGGGTACGAGTGAAGAGCTGCTGACCTCGGGGGTATGAAACGGGATATCGATATTCATAGCCCACTTTCGATCCGTCGAAGCAAAGTCGTCTGCTCGCCCTGCAGCATCGCCGACGAAAAATGCAGTCTTCTTGTCTATAGGTGAATGCGTCAGTGGTATGCATCTCGAGGGCGCCAACGTACCGATGTCGACGTGTTTCTCCTTGAAGATGCGTTCGAGCTCGTACCACATGCCGGGCATCGGTTTCCTGTACCCGTCCTTTGCACACGCGGCAAACAGGCGGAAGGGCACATCTGGCAACTTTTTTTTTGCCGGGGGGTTGTCAAAGAGGACGAGAAGGCAGGCCGAGGACAACAGCGCACCGCGTTTGCAATCAGAGGAATCTTTTTCTTCCAGTCTTGCAGCTCCGTCTGCCGCAGGTTCTGGTTGGAAATAAACACGATCGCGTATCTTTTGTCGTCACAAGGCGCGCCGGATATATCATTAAGACCACACGTCAATATCAGGGAAGAAGCAGCAGCAGCCCAGGACGACAACGCACCCGTCTCGGTGTAACTCCTCGAGTTTCGCAGGTACACAGTGCCGCCACCACTCCCACTTGAGCGCGTTGGCGCCCTTGCCGCGGTTCCTATGGTTCGATTTGATGACCGTCCCGTCGAGGTCGAACAAGGCGAGGTTGGGACGTGCAGGCGGGTCGAGGTGGACGCCATGCAGACACGTGCGTTTGGGTCCGAGCGAGGGCTTGAGCCATTCAAAGCTGGTGGTCGAGGACGCGCTCTCTGGCCCGGGTTTGGTGAAAAAGGGGTGGACTTGCCCACGTCAGGTCGCAGCTTGTGAATCGGGCTCGTGTTGTGCTCACTCTTTGCGATTTTGCGAGCGCCGTTCATAGATCCGTCGGTGTCCGTGGCATTTGCGCTTTCTTGGAGCTCGGCGACGCTGCGCTTAGTGGTAGACTCTGGGGCGCGAGGGAATTAACGCGTCGCATTCCGTCATGAACTGAACTTACTTCCTGCTGATGGGCCGGGTTGGGACATGTCGGACGGTGTCAAAGAGTCCGACAGACATAATTTCAGTATACTTATTCTACAATTACAAGTGTTGTGCGTCATCATCGTCTACAGTCTATCTAGTCACTTTGACTTCTCGCTCAGGAACACGACGCCGGGCAGGGCCTTTGACAACTCAGTCTCATACATAGATCTCCAAGGGAAACAAGCTCACCTTGCCCTCGAGGAGCTCGAGACTGGCACCGCCGCCGGTGCTGACATGGCTGAGCTTGTCCTCGGCACCGTACTGGGCTGCGACAGTCGCGGTGTCCCCTCCACCGATGATGACGGTGGAGCCCTGTTTCTTGGCATCGATGGCTGCATCGAGCAGGCTTTTCGAGCCGCCCGCAAAGGCGGGGAACTCGAACACGCCAGGGGGTCTGAGAGCAGATCGTTGGTGCGCTCGTTAGGGACCTGCAGGTTGTCGCACATACCCATTCCAAAGGATCGTCTTGGCTGACAAGACGGTCTCGCGGAAGAGCTCACGACTCTTTGGGCCTGCGTCAAGCCCCATCCACTCTTCGGGGATGCCCTCCTCCTTGGTGGCACTGCCAGTCTATATGGACATGTTAGGAACCAGTCTACCCAGACAGTACGGATGTTTCGGACCGTGGCATCCTTGTCAAACTTATCGGCAGTAATATAGTCGACGGGGAAAACGAGCTTGACGTTATTGGTCTTTGCCTTTTCGACGAGGCTAGCGACCTTTTCTGAGCCATCCTTGTCAAAGAGAGACTTGCCGATCTTTTCCGGCGATCTCAGATGAACGAAGCGAGACAAGGGTGGGCTTTACGTACGGACGTTCCGTCGATGATCTTTGCAAAGGTGAAAGCCATACCGCCGCAGATGATGAGTGCGTTGACCTTGTCGAGCATGTTTTCGATGAGTTTGATCTTATCGGAGACCTTGGCGCCGCCGAGAATGGCGAGGAAGGGGCGATCGGGGCTCTCGAGGACCTTGGCAAAGTATTCGAGTTCCTTCTTCATGAGGAGCCCAGCGGCCCTTTTCGGAAGGTCGATGCCGACCATGCTAGCGTGAGCGCGATGTGCTGTGCCGAATGCATCGTTGACATAGAGATCGCCGAGGGCGGTGAGCTGCTTCTTGAAGGTGTCTACGATGTCTTTTGGGACCTTGACTTTGTCTGGGCCCTTGCCCTCTTCGGCGGCATGGAAGCGGAGGTTCTCGAGGAGAATGACGGCACCGTCCGGTGCGTCTTTGACGGCTTTCTCGACATCGGGACCGACACAATCGTCGAGGAAGATGACGGGCTTGTCGAGCTTTGCAGAGAGGACCTCTGATACGGGTCTGAGGGAGTCCTTTGCTGAGCGCCTGCCATCGGGGCGTCCGAGGTGGGACATGAGCACGACGGCCTTGGGCTCTGAAAGGAAAGATGAGGGGAGAGGAGGGGGCGGTGGAGAGTGGGCATACTCTTTTCGAGAACGTAGTTGATGGTAGGGATAGCTGCGACGACGCGCTGTGGGAGAGGGGATGAGTGGGCGAGGACGGGGTGATCTCGGGTGACGTACTGCGGGGTTCGTGATGACGCGACCGTTGTTGGGATCGTCCTTCATGGGCACGTTGAAGTCGACGCGGACGAGGACGCGACTGTTTTTGATTGCGCTGGTGAAGGCATCGTCGTCGACAAAGAGCTTGTTGGAGAGGGACATTGTGGAGGAGGAGGGAAGGGTAGCGTGGGAAGATCACGCTTCATGGCAGACTCCAACTCGCTCGGACTCGACTTTGACAAGGCAACAGCGCCCGCGGAAGAGACAGCGGACAGCGACCCCAAGAAGAAACCCTATGTGAACCCTGAGCGCGTAAAGACAGGCGGTCCACAGCGCGTTCGTTACAGCGCCTCACCCCGATCGCGTTCGACTGACCACCTTCGGATTACAGGAGAAGCTCTCTGACGAGGAGCTCGCCGAGCGCATGCAGCGCATAAAGGAGCAGAACGAAAAGATAAAGCAGCGACGTCTCGTAAGCACCCAGCACGCCGCCATCTCCGACCGTCGCACTCACGGCTCTTCAAGGACGTCCAGGCGGACGAGGACGCGTTCAAGAAGACACAGGAAGAAGAACGAGTGAAGCAGGTGCAAACACGCAAGGTGCAGGAGGGCGTCGACCGCGCTCGCGAGCAGAACGCACGGCGGAAGATGGACAAGGTGCAAAGTCGCGAATGGGACTCGGGCAAGGCTGAGGGCGATGCAGACCAGCTACGCGGAGGCAAACCAGCGCGCGGTGGTGGGCGTGGTGGACCGCGAGGACGTGGTCGCGGTCGCGGTCGTGGTGGCCCTAGTCGTGACTTTACCGCTGCACCGACGACAACGACGACGACGACGACGAGCGAGAAAGAGTAAATTAGCAGCGTATTAGATGACTAAGCGAACTTGACTTGACCATGGGACGGGGTGTCCTCCTCACCGCGAACCTTCCGCAACTACAAAACCTCATCAAGCGCGATCCAGCGGGGTACAAGGAGGAATTCCTGCAGCAGTACAACCACTACAACAGCATCAGACAGCTCTTCGTCATCGACCCAGACGAGAACGCGGCTCATTTCAGAGAACTCGTCACTTTTATCGCTCAAGTCGCCGTCTGCTATCCGAAAGAGACCGCAGAGTTTCCTACTCATCTTGCCAGTCTTGTTCTCGAAAACTATGCCGCTCTCGCACCGGACACACGCAAGACTCTCGTGCAGAACCTCGTCATACTCCGGAACAAAAACGTGATCTCTTCCATCGAGTACGCTCTTTCTCGTCTCTCTGCCACATTCCTGACCGTCTAGCCAAGTCTCCTCAAGTATCTCTTTCCTCTTCTCCCTCGCACGACCTCGTCCTCACTCAGAGCTTTTATCCGCAAGACCATCCTCTCCGACATCCGCACCGCCAACCTCCGCACCAAGAACCACAAGCTCAACCGCGCCGTGCAAGCCATGCTTTTCGCCATGGTCGAACGCGGCATGGACGCAGACGTCCTCGGCGACAAGGGTAAACTCCGCGCGACCGGAGTCAACGGCGAGGATGCCATGTGGGCCGTCATCCTTGCCAAGGAGCTCTGGAGAAAGGGCGTATGGACGGACGCAAAGACCGTGTCCATCGTCGCTCTCGGCTGCTTCCATCCCGTCATCAAAGTGCAGAGCGCCTCCGTTCACTTTTTCCTCGGAAGTGAGGACGACGACGACAGCGACGACGAGTCAGACCAGGTGAGCACCTCTTTTCTACCCTCATCGAGTCCCCTCACGATTGGCGCAGGAGGTCGATGTTAAAGCTCTCCATCACCGTCGCGAGATCAACAAGAAAACCCGCAGTGCCGACAAAAAGCTCCAAAAGCACCTCACTGCCGCGAAAAAGGTGCCGTCGACAAACATGTCTCTCTCCCCCCGCTAACCTGCGCCGTCTACAGAAAAAACAAAAGGGTTCCGCGCCCTCCTCCAACCCCAACTTTCCTGCCCTGCAGCTCCTCAACGACCCACAGTCCTTTGCCGAGAGGCTCTACGACAGCCTCAGTCGGTACGACAAGCGATTCTCTCTCGACCACAAGATCCTCCTCATGCAGCTCCTTTCCCGTGTCATGGGCGCTCACAAGCTCTTCGTCATCCCTTTCTACACTTACATCCTCAAATACCTCGCACACCACCAGCTCCGCGTCCCAGCCATCCTCGTCGCGCTCGCACAAAGTGTACACGACCTCACACCCCCAGACGCGCTGACCCCCGTCGTCAAGAAACTCGCCGCAGAGTTCGTCCATCCGGGCGTAGGAAGCGAAGTCATCGCCGCGGGAATCAATTCCGTTCGAGAGATATGTCGGCGACAGCCATGGGCCATGGAAGAAGACCTCCTCGGAGACCTGGTCGAGTATCGGAAGAGCAGGGACAAGGCCGTCACCGCTGCTGCGAGAGGTATCTTGCAGCTCTATCGAGAGGTCAACCCAGGCATGTTGAAGCGGCGGGAGAGGGTCGGTCTCGCGTCTTCTGCTTTTGTTATGGTGGATGCTGATCGTTTTTAGGGCAAGGATGCGAGCGTCGGAATGAGCAGTGGTCGGCAACCGTTGCCGTTCGGACACTCGGCGGACGCTGCCATGGATATCGAGGGACTGTCCGTACGTGTACTCGCCTACTTTCATTCCTCGTAGAGTATACGACGGTCTTTTACAGCTCTTGGAAGATCATCTCAAGAAGCTGCGCGAAGAAGAGACGGGCGAGGTGGACGACGACGGGGCAGGTTGGGAAAACTGGGATGTCGAGACAGACTCGTCGGATTCCGAATCCGAGGCGGAAGGGTGGATCGACGTCGGTTCCGATGGCGGTGATCTCGAAGTGTCAGACAGCGAGGACGAGAAGGAGACACCGTCTGTTCGAGCCAAAGAACCGGACGAGGATGCGAACCGGACGTCGACTTTGGCTACTACCAAGGTAAGACGTGTACTCGTACCCATAAACGATAAGTTGACGCCCGTGGCAGATTCTGACGCCCGCCGATTTTGCGTTGCTCAATGATCTCCGGATCAAAGCCGCGGCCCAGGCGGTCGAAACTGGCGGTGGGTCCGTGGCCAAACGCAAACTTGCCACCTTGGAAGCCTCCAAAAAGGCAGCCTCGGGCGACTGTCCGACGGACGCGTTCATATCCGAGAACGACATCCTTGGCCCTCGCAAAAAGGTCAAGGCAGACTACGCAGACCGTATTGCGTCCATCGAAAAAGGGCGCGAGGGCCGCGAAAAGTTTGGTTCGCTCAAGGGAAAGAAGAAGAAAGAAACGCCGAGCAGTTCTACGAACAGAGAAAAGGCGAGGAACAAGCCGATCATGATGATACTCAGCAGTGGGGCCGTCAGGGGAAAAAAGAAGGCTTCACTGAGAGAGAAGCAGCAGAAACTGAGAGCACACATCAACAGATCGAAAAAGGCGTATCATTAAAGCGCTGTGTAGTATTGTTGGGCTGGCGGGCGCTAGAGCTGTCCGTTTCTGACCCGCTCTGCAATGTCATATCCCGATGCAAAAAGGGATAGCCTGGCATCCACGATGAAACCCTGCGTGTCGAACGTCAGACATGGCATGTTGGACACGAAATACGCAGACCTTTTGGTCGTAGTCTTACAAACACCACGAAGCAGAAGATGTCATACACTCTGCATACTGACGGGAAAGACACCCACCTTGCAACACGCGCTTCAGTTGGGTCAACTCCACAATTCTGACGACGATGTGCTCGCCCGGGTCCGGATTGGCTTCTGGATACTCCATCCCATCTTCGAGTTCCACTTTGACGACGACGAGCTTCATCTTGGCGGTGGTCATACCTTTGGGGAGCGCAACAGTCGCCACGGGGCAAAGATCAGGGTCACAGGACGTCATATGTAGTACCTTCCGTGGTACGCACCTGGGTCGCAAGCGAGGGTAGGCGTGCACTCGATGACGTCTTGGAGCGTCGCTTTGTACCCCGTCTCTTCCTCCAACTCGCGCAGGGCCGCGACCGCTGCTTGTTCTTCTGAGCCGCCTACATGGGTAGGCGCGTTCAGCAGGCCTGTTAGTAGGGAGTCAGCTACGAATTGGGGCACTCCTGAACACGAACCGGCTGGAAACTCTGTCGGAACGGCAAAGATATATATATGAGAAAAAGAGAGAGAAAGAGATCGGGCGTGCCTATGACGTGTTTATCGAGCGGAGGACGGTACTGCTCGATGACGACGGTGGACAGCGGGAACGCGTTCGTCTTGGACTTGAGGATGGCAAAGATGGTGACGGCTGGCGAAATTCGTTGTTCATGAGGTTCCAACAGTCTGTGTCACAGACCGACCGTCTTTTCCGGTGGCTCCTTGGATGACTTTGCGTTCGGCACATTCCCAGACGCGCTGATCGGCCCTGATGAGTTCGGTGGTGTTCGTCGCCTCGTGTGTGCGAGCGTACCTGTACGCCGTCCTGGTCTTTGTAGTGGATCTTGGTCAATGCGATGAACCTGGTTCGTGGGGGGTTGCCAACTCAGGGGTCCATCGATGGACACGACGACTCACTTTGAGTGTGCATTGTCGAGGGGTTCGGTCGATAGCACTTTAGGAACGGACATGGTAGTAGTATGAGATCGAACAAAAGAGCGAAACCCGGGGAAGAGTCTGGCTGACATCAAAAGTTCTACTAGGACAATCTCACTTTTGGGCGCTTCTTTGGCTGCTCTGTTTTTACCACCAACCGCCGTTTGGTTTCTTTCTTGGCGGGTTCCTCCTCTACTTCTTCTTCATCCTCGTCCTCGTCATCGCTATCTTTTGATGTCACCTTTTCTTCAGCTTCCTCTGCGATCAATCCGTCCCACCTTCCACCTTCGTCGCTCCCAAGCTCACACGACCATATCGGCAGACTGATGCTCGTATTCGTCTTGATGTGCAGACTCTGAATGTTGTCCCAACCACCCTTGATGCAACCGACGATGACCGGAAGGGCAATCTCGAGGTTGGCCCGCACCTGCTTCGGCGTATGCGATAGCAATCCGATCTTCACCGACCTGCATCCAAACCAAAAAGTCACGCGCGTGCTTGGCACGATCGACAAGAGTACGTACGTGCACGTCCCTTTATTTTGGTGCATATAAGACGACTCGATGGCCCGCTCGAGCTCGCTTTTGAGATCTTTACGTGTCATACAGACGGGTATGGGTTGTCTGTGATTCCATCTTTTTAAAAAATAATCAAATCACGACGAGAGCCACGTACTTTTTGGCCTCGAACCATTTCGAGCCGAGCAAGCGGGGCAGGAGAGGTATGACCCGCTCGTCGGCGAGAAAGAGGTCGTTTTCCTTGAGCAGCAGTCGTCGCGCCTCGAACGCCTTGAATTTACCCTTGAGCTTCTCCACCCCGACGACTCTGGAGATAAACTTGACGTTGTGTCGTTCGAGGAGGTCCTTGTACTCTCGCTGCGGATCCTTGGTGATCAAACACACGCCCGACGTCCGCGGATCGACGAGCGGGTGTTTTAGGGGGCTGAACGACGACGGGGTGAGCGAGCGCAGATCGCGAGTGACGGAAACGACGACGACGTACATGCGGAACGGCTTGAGTTTTCGTTCGGGGTGCATCGTTTTGGTGGCGATCTGGAGCCATATGTGCTGTGGTTTGCCCAGCAAGAGCTCAGTCTCTGCGCGTTTCTCCTCGAGCTTGGTCGCATGTGCGTGGAGCGCTTCGATAGCGCGTTTGCATTGTTTCACGGACACTCGCCCGTCCACGAGCTGCTCAGACTTGGCCATTTTTGCACGACGTCCTGGTGAAAGAGTATCGTTGTTGTACCATGTTTGGCCTACATACTACTACTACTATATCCCTGAGAGTAGTGCACTCCTGAACACCCTCTCAACCGCTCTGCTGCTTGTTCCGCCGCAAGGTCACGCTGCGGTTCCGCCATGACCTCGTATCTGTTCGCTAACCGTTAATACTAAGGGGAAAAGCACGCAACACGACGACATACCCGGCTAAAAACTTGCGCACCGTCGCGCTCCTCAGCAGTGGAGGTTCGAAATGGACATGGAAATGGGCAACGTCGTCCGGGTCTTCCACGAGCACCCCGTCGACGCGCTTGGGCGGGAGAGGGCGCTGGTGGATACCCATGGCGTACGCAAAGCCGCACGAAAAGATGTTGTCGTAGCGGATCGTGATCCGAGACAAGACGTCCGCGAACGCACGGGTCTCTTCGGGGGAAAAGTGGGACAGGGAGGGTATATGCCTCTTGTACGGCAACACTGGCGACGGCGCCGTGTGAGCGCTCGAGAGGCGAGAACCAAGGGGAAGCCGTGCTTACCCATGACTTCGAACGGCCAGTAAGCCCACCATGGGACGAGAGCGACAAAGTGTTCGTTCTCGATCACGATGCGTTCCTTGACGGTGCGCTCGTGCGTGACGTATTCGCACAAGAGACACGGACTGTTCTGGTAGCCCTTTGGCCCACACGTCGTCGCCGCAGGGGACCGAGCATACTCGCGCAGGTTGTTCAGCTCCTTCGTAGGGATGGTGGGAAGCGTGGACGTAGACCAGACCTGGCTGTGTGGATGCGGATTAGAGCACCCCATCATGGCGCCCTTGTTCTGATCTCGCGCTGATGAGCCGGAACGCAGTGCTGACAAGGAACGAGCGACCTGCCTCGAAAATCTGGACGTATCGGATACCGTCTTGGGTGCCCCGATGGTGGTATAGACGTGTCCACTCGTTGACGACAGCTACGATGTCGTCGATCGCGAGGGTGGGCAGACTGAGATCGTGCCTCGGATGGAAGCAGACGACGTC
The DNA here is from genome assembly GCA_038091455.1 of Leccinum uliginosum. NCBI lineage: Eukaryota > Fungi > Basidiomycota > Agaricomycetes > Boletales > Boletaceae > Leccinum > Leccinum uliginosum. The sequence goes on from JBBPOM010000236.1 coordinate 30,760, forward strand.
GCAGCCGCCGTGGAGCGGTTCGGCGATCAGCAGGGGATGCGAGGCGGCGGGGGCGGCGGGAATGGGCGGTGGGAGAACAGCGGCATAGTCGTTCTCGAACGTCATGGTGGCCGCGTAGCGATCGTTGACCGAGCCGTTGGCGCGGACGTTTCCCGGGCACAGAAAGCAGTTTTCGTCATGCTCGGGGAGGTTGGACGGTGCGGGTGGCTCTGTCTGGCCTAGCCAGGGACGCTTGTTGCGATGGGGAGAGACGAGGACGTGTGTGTTCGTGAGCGGATTGTCTGCGGCGCGGTCAGTTGAGTCGACCGACAACAAACTTGTGTGCTCACATCGTCTGTGCGGGTGCGTCGTGGCATCGAACTCGTCCGCCATCATCGTGTTCGACGTACGAAGTTGATTGCAGTGTCAACGTCTCACAATGTCAGATTCGACACCGAGACAACGTCGCGCTAGACGCTCGCCTTCGCCGGCCGTCTACAAACTCGACGAAGACGAAGGGGACGCTTATGACCTGTACGTCCCCGTCGCGCAGAGACGCGAAGCCAAACTCGCCAAGCTCTCCGCCCTCTCCTCCACCTCAGACGCACGGAAAAGGGCAAGGGAACATTTAGAGGAGCTCCTCGAAAAGGAGGATGCTGAGCGCGAGGAGGAAAGACGCAGGGAGAGGGAAAGGAAGGAGAGAACGCTCCTCCTCGAGGCACAGGAAGTTCATTCTCGCAAAGCTGCAGAAGGTGCGTCGCCCCTCCGTTCATCGTGATAGCCTGTGCTCATGTGCCCCCTTTCCAGATGCACAAAAGACAGAGGTCCAAAAGGAAGAAGAGGCCGACGCAGAAATCCTCGCTTCGATAGCTAGCCGAAGAAAACTCGCCTCAGATCTCGAGCTCGCAAAAGGCATACAGTACTCGGAGTCGCTCCAAACCACGCAAGTACCCCCCACCCCCGTCTAGTACAACCTGACTTGATTCCCGGCTTAGATGGAGACCTCCAAAGTATATCCGCGAACGAACAGAAGAACAGCACCGACGGTTGCGCGAAAAGCACCATATCATCGTCGATGGCCAGGACGTACCACCGCCAATCGAACACTTTGAAGTGAGCACGATTGCCAGCCCTTCCATGTATCGAGAACCCCCTCATGATAAGTCCAGGACATGAAAATACCAGATTCCATCCTCGACTTTCTCAAATCCAAAAAGATCACCAACCCCACACCCATCCAGCTTCAGGGCATACCTACTGCGCAAGTATCACCCTTTTGCTTCACGCGATCTAACCGCGTACTCACTCTACTTCCCTACAGCTTCTCTGGTCGTGACATGATCGGGATCGCCTTCACTGGTTCCGGAAAAACCCTCGCCTTTTGCCTTCCCCTCATCATGCTCGCGCTCGAGGAAGAAGTCCGTCTTCCCTTTGTCCGCGGGGAAGGCCCCGTCGGCGTCATCCTCTGCCCCTCGCGCGAGCTCGCGACCCAAACATACGAAAACGTCCTCTCCTGGACCGCCGCCATCTCCAAAGACCGCAAATACCCTCCCCTGAACACGCTCTTATGCATAGGCGGCATATCCATGGGCGAGCAGAGCCACGTGCTGAACAAGGGCCTTCACATCGTCGTCGCCACCCCAGGGAGACTGATCGACATGCTGGAAAAGAAGCGGTTCGGGTTCGCTAATTGCAAGTTTCTCTGCATGGACGAGGCGGACAGGATGATCGACCTCGGATTCGAAGACGATGTTCGGAACATTATGAGTTTCTTCAAGGTGAGTTTTTGTCTTTTGTCGTCTTTTCTTTTTCTTTCTTTTTCTTTTTTTCTTTTCTGATACGTCTGCGTGCGTGGTTTTAGCGTCAGCGTCAGACGCTCCTGTTCTCAGCCACCATGCCTCGCAAGATTCAAGACTTTGCACAGCAGTCGCTCGTGCGGCCGGTGCTCGTCAACGTAGGTCGTGCAGGCGCTGCAAACCTGGACGTGCTGCAGGTCGTCGAGTACGTCAAGCAAGAGGCCAAGATGGTCTATCTCCTCGAGTGCCTGCAAAAGACCGCACCGCCCGTGATCATCTTTAGCGAGAACAAGAACGAGGTCGACGGTGCGTGCGCGCCCGCCCGCCCCCTTTTCCTTTTTTTCGTATTGTCGGACTGACGCTTTCGATTCGCTCAAAAGACATCCAAGAATACCTCTTGTTGAAAGGCGTCGAGGCGGTCTCCATCCATGGCTCGAAATGTATGTATTGTTCCTTTCTTCGAGATCTCCCCGCTTTTCCGTTTTCAGCTGACTCCAATGTGACAACGGATAGCGCAAGAAGAACGTCAATACGCCATCAAGTCCTTCAAGTCCGGCGCCAAAGACGTGATGGTCGCGTCCGGCGTAGCCTCCAAAGGCCTCGACTTTAGCGACATCCAGCACATCATCATCTTCTCGATGCCGAAAGAGATCGAGGACTATGTGCACCAGATCGGCCGGACGGGACGGAGCGGCAAGACGGGGATCGCGACGACGTTCGTGAACATGAACACGCCGGAACAGACGTTGTTGGATCTCAAGTATCTCCTGATGGAGGCCGGTCAAAAGTAACAGTCCCTTCTCCTCGTTTTTCTTCGTGCCCTGACCCTATTTTATATACACAACGTTCCAGGGTCCCACCGTTCTTGCAAACTATACAGGATCCGCGTGCTGTCCAGGGCGGGTCGCTCAAGGGATGTCCAGTCTGTGGCGGTATGAAGTTTTGTGTTGTGGCCATACCCCCATCCATCATTGACTTTGCGCGTTGATATCACCAGGTCTCGGACACGGCATCTCAAACTGTCCCAAGCTCGAAGACGCCCAACGTCGACAAATGGCATCGCAAAGAGCCTCCAACGCCGACGGAGGGGGATACTAGTATTAGGGCAAATGGATATGTATTCGTGTTCCGATGTCGTGATATCTGTGCTATGGTACAGTGCGCCTTTTGCATGGCCGGTGCAGGGGTGGACAAATCGAATGTTATGGTATAAAACAATGCAGAATGGTAATTTTTTTTGGGGGGGGTAGGGTACTATGAACAACTCCTTCGCCAGCGGAAAGAAAAAAAAAAGCTCGAGAAAGGTGAAAAAACAGAGAGTTGAAAAACTTCATCCATTGAACGCAAAATCGCGACGCATCCTGGCAGTATCAAACGCCTTGCGAGCGCGAGATCTCCTGTACGAGCACACACGTCAATCTACTACAAGCGTTCAGCCGACCCAACACCAACACACTCACAAGTCCCGCAGAGCAACGAGAAATAGAGAACCATACGAGTGCCACTTGTCGTGCACCTCGCCCGGTTCTTCGCAGTCCATCATGATATTTCGAAACTCTTCTTCGTCTGTCGTGCGCGTCAGCCCAAACAACCGACGCGCGCCGCCGTCGAACACGACGTACCTTTCGGATCGGTCAAAGCCAGCAGTTGGAGCGTATCGTCTTGCAATATAGCCTCTGGGGATTTTTCAAACTTATTTGCGATCTGTGTGATACGATCAGCCACGCCAACGCCAATATTCTGAAAACCCACATCGACTCTGGTCGCCCTCAACACTTCCAGCCTCGCGGCAGGCTCGTCCTCGGGAGCCGCAGCCGTGGTCGGTGCTACGCTTTGCACGGACGTAAAGCAGTCCGTAGCACCGGCAGCCGAGGGCGGGCGCGGGCGCGACGACGTACTAGCGCTAACCTGCGCCATCCCAGACGTCGTCAGCTCGGACACGTCGACATTGTCGATCACGTCCTTGAGCACCTCCAATTCGGACGGATCCGGATCGTCCGCGTCTTCGATGTCGTCGTAGAGATTGAGGTAATCGCTTTTGGGAGGGGGAACCGGCTGTTTGGCCTTTTTGCGCGGCGAGGTTCTCGTGGTCGTCGCCTTCTTCGCGGGCGCTTTGGTAGTGGTTTCTTCTTCCTTTTCTTTCCAGGACAGCACCAAGCGTTTGTCTCCGTCCACATAATCTGCCGCCGTACTGCCGAGCTGGCCACCACGTCAACAGCTACGGAGGACGCATATATGCATATATGTTGGAAAACGAGTTACCTGTACATAAGTGTTGGAATAGCCGCTGCTAGACGACTGTCGATACACCGAGAGCACCCCCTCGGAGGCGAGGTGGTTAAAGATACGCTCGACTGTGGGGTTGCCCAGCGCTTTACCGCAAGCGTACAAGGAGAGCCCCTTGTATAGCACGACGGTCCTGCCGGACTTGCCCTTTAACGTATCCTTGAGCTGAACCGGGGTCACGCCACGATCATTCACGGCCATCATCTCTTCCAACAACTGAATGACTTGCCGGGCCACGGCGGTGAAATCATGCTGGATGACCGTGCCAGGGCGGTTACAGTTGTCGCAATGATTGTGGCAGTCCTCGGGCTTGAACTCTTCGTCAAAGTGGCGGAGGATGAGCACGCGGCGACAGTCGGATTCGTTGCAACAGTAAGCGACTACGCCCTGGAGTTTGGAGACCTGGCGTTCGATCTCGGCGTCGGAGGGTTTATCGCGTGTAGAATCGTTGCTGTTGGGATTTCGAAGCATCTTTTCAATCTTGACAGCGTCGCTGTACGTGTAGACTGAAAAGCAGGGGGTGAACGAGTGTCGACAAGAGTGAAGCGGAAGCAAAGGCGCGTACAGAGAACGCAATCAGAGGATCGACCGTCTCGGCCGGCCCGTCCCGTTTCCTGATAATACCTAAAGTGTCTGTCAATTCGGGTTACGGACTGGTCTGAAGCAGCGACGAGTTACCCATCCATATCTTTTGACAACGTAGCGTGGATGACGAATCGGACTGTAGAGGTATCGAGATTAGTGCGAGTGAGAGAGCACAGAGCGCGTACCGTCTGGTTTATCGATGCTCA
>JBBPOM010000237.1:0-35536 GCA_038091455.1 Leccinum uliginosum
TGCTGCTGATGTCCTTGCCAATGGTCGAGGCCATTCGCGAAAATTCGGTTCTTGGGGTGCCTTTTCCATGGCCCTGGAGCAAGCGCTGTTTCGCCTCCGCATTTCTAGAGGGAATGGCTGACCTGTTTCGTATCGAGTTGACGCAAGTACGGAATTCGTTCGTTCGGTCCTGGATTGCCATGGGGCTATAGAGAGTATGGAAGGAACAATACTGGGCTGCCTCGGCAAGGTGACGGCATCGCCGTCCGCCCGGCCGATCCTGCCGCAGTGAAAACCGCGCGGAGCTTCAAAAGCGGAGACAAAGTCCCTACTTGAAACACCGCAACACCGGCTTAGGATCTTTGGATGTCAAAGTTGAGTGCACTGGGGGGACGCGCTGCAGCAATAGTAGTACACCAGACACCGCGTTTGGCGCCACGTCTCTCATTTACCCCCATCAGATTGTTTTATTCCCGTCCTACGCTCAGCGACGTTCTTCTTCCATCCTCATCGACACGCTACCTCACTACGAAAATACACATGCCCTCGTCTCCGACGCCGAAATCCAAAATCCTCGTGCTTGGCGCAGGAAACTTTGGAAGTTGCCTTGCAGACCACCTCGGCGACTGTGAACACGAAGTTTACATGTGGTCCCGAGATGACGACTTTGTCGAATACTTTAATGCACATCATCGCAATCCAACCTACTTGAAGGATCATGTCTTTTCGAGCAACATTTGCGCTGTTGGCCCAGAGATGCCGGATCAAAAGATGATTCAGCGAATGGATGTTCTCTTGTTTGCAATACCCACCCAAGGGGTCAGGTATGATAGCCTTGCTTCTGAATGTTCTGATCGCAACAAAACGCTATCAGGGAAACTCTGATCAAACTGAGAGCCAGTCTAGTCGGGGAAAAACTGCCTCTCATGATCTTCGTGAACAAGGGTATCGAGACGACTACACATGCGCTGACTCTCGAGATCATCGCTGATACATGCGGCAGCGACATCGCGCGAGCCGCAACGTTCATTGTAGGTCAACATGTGTAGACTATGTCAACGATTGTGGGAACTTATGTCTGCAGTCGGGACCATCTTTTGCCTCGGAGAGTCGGTATCTCGAAGTGATCTCTTTATAATTCTGCTGACCAAGTGGGTCAGTTGTTCGCAGACAACCTACCTCTGTCTCTGTTGCCTCGTTGACGGAATCGCAGGCCCAAAAAGCATCAGAGGTATTCCACCAACCATGGTTTCGATGGTAGGGCTCGTTTGTGCATGCTCAGACACCTCCCTGTGGTCTCATTGTAACAGCTACACAGGCAACGACCCGATCGGACTAGAGTTGGCTGGTGCCCTCAAGAACGTTTATGCCATCGCGGCAGGGATGTCTGATGGCCTAGGTTATGAAAACAATACGAGAGCAAGTTAGTTCAGGCGATCTCCGAGCCAGGAAGGATTGACTGCTGGATACGTTTTTCAGGTCTGATTACTCGAGGATTGGGTGAGATGACGCGGATAGGCACAGCCTATGGGGCGTCTCCGCTGACTTTCCTGGGTCTCGCCGGCGTGGGAGATCTCTTCCTCACGTGTAGCTCCTCGACAAGCCGAAACTACACGGTGGGATACCGATTAGGGAAGGGGGAGACGCTTGTACACATCATTGACACACTTGGAAGTGTAGCCGAGGGAGTAACGACGGCAAAGGGTCTCAAGCAGATTATCGATGAGATGAACGTGTCTGCACCCATCGCAAACGGGGTGAGTGGCAAAATTCACTGACTGGTTCCCAGCTGAGTTGCAAAAAAAAAATGTGTCAGATCTATGAGGCCTTGTACGAAGGTAAGGTGTTCCGCTGAAGCATATGGCACGGGCTGAGCTTGGACACCTGGTCGGTAGGCAAAGATGTGAAGACTGGGGTGCAGGAACTGATGAACCGGCCTCCCTCGCGAGAGTTAGATCTACCAAAAAGGACAGGTGAACATGCAAAGCGACTGTTGAGAAAGCTGGGGATGGAGAGCACTGCGTCGGGGGGGACGGGGTCGGTAGGAAAGCAAGATTAGTGTGTACTAAATAGCCGGTGGAATGCCACGTCCGTGAGGAGCGCACGAATGCGGCATGTCGGTCCCAGTGCCTTGTCCTGACCCACGGCTGACGTCGCCCGAATATGTAAGACCACACAAAAGCCATTCGTGTCGGAGCGGAACCTGCCTTGGTGTGAACGCGTTCATACGTGTTGCATCCTCTGTACGATGCGAGCCCCTGATTCTGATTACATAATTAAATCAATCAAACGGAATTTTTCTCGCGCTTTTTTTTTTTTTTTACACTAGTTTGTTCCCGAAGTCCGACAGTCTACCGACCGGGTGAGCGAGCGACTTCTTCTCCCTCTCTCAAACCTTCTCCGCGTATTTTCTCAAGTCAAACTCTCTCTCTTTTTTTTCTTTTTACTCCGCGTCTTTTCTCCTTTTCATCTTCCGCTTTTCCAACTGAAATGGTTTCTCCACTCTGGAACGCTGCCTCTGAGGGTAACATCGACCCCCTCCTAGCCTTCCTCCACACCGCATCGCCTGCCGATATCGAGATCAGAGGTATATTTCCCCTTCTCTCTTCCCATTCTGTCTTTTTTTATGTCCTCCTTACAGGCCATTCCGGTGCCACGCCCCTCCAGGAAGCCGTCAAGAATGGCCATCTTGGCGTGGTCAAGGCTCTCCTTGACAAAGGTTCGTTGTATTCGATCCTCGATCGCGTCGCGTGATTCATCGATCTCGTCGTTATTTTATCAGGAGCGGATCCTTCTTCTGCATTGACCCATGGCTCCCCAGACACGTATACGACGAACCCTGAGATCATTGAACTATTGAAAAATGCATCCTTAAAAGGCTTGACACCTCCGGACCATTCCTATCCGCAGGACCCCAACGCTGATCCATCCAAGCGATTTTATCCCATTCCCATTCCTCCCTACGGCTATTACCCATCTCTCGCTCCCGTTCCCTCTCTTCCTGACGGCTCACCTGCATATTATCAACCTCCCCCACTACCTCTCGGCGAGAACGGCGCATTCGGAAATCTTCCTCCCCCAGAAGTAGCCAGATTCATTCCCTGCAGGTATTATCCTGCTTGTCGCTATGGCTCCTCGTGTATTTTTGCTCATCCGCAGGGCCCTTACTATCCTGCACCTCCCACACCAGCTCAGTATCAGACTCCTTATGACCCAATGACTCAGCAACAGTACGCTCAAAGTTATTATCCACCACCACCTTCCTTCCACCCTCCCGCACCTGTCCCACCCCACATGAACCCTGTATCTCCACCTCCGCCCCCATCAATTCACACTCCTCCCCACCCTCCCATTGTTCATGCGCGCTCTACCTCAGAAGCGCTTTCTCCCATTCAAACCCCTATTCAACCTCCTTTTGGCCCAATGTCTCCTACATCGCCGTCTTACTCTCATCCTGCGCATGCCCCCCTTCCTCTTTCCATTCCCACCCACCCTCCACCCCATCAGCCTGCGACTGCACCCGGTCCGCAGTCTCCACAGTCAATGTATCCGAATGGACCTGTGTCTGCTCCCCCATTCGCAGTGCGTCAAGATTCATCACCCTATCCTCCACCAGTTCCACATGCGCATTCTCCTTATGTCGAGCCAAATGGTGCGCACAAGTCTCCACCTCATCCTCAAAGTGAAAACTTTGGCGCTCCCCCTTCCTTCCGACAAGGAATGAACCACAACCGCAGAGGTGGCATGCGAAGAGGTTCTTTTGGCGGGAATCGAAAACCTGCGTGTCTGTTCTACCCCGCTGGTAGGTGTAGAAACGGTGACGAATGCCGTTTTCCTCATGTCATCCCTGATACGCCCGCGCAACCTCAGTTGGGAGCTCGAGGTTCCCGCGCGAAAGAGGGTGCAAACGATACTGGTACGATTCAGGAAAATCTTGCTGCCATGAAAGTACGAGATGTGAGCATTTCATTTTCGGATTCACCTCGCATTGCCTGAATTTCTCTGGTTCTCTCTAGGATGTTCAACCCCCTCGCGATATGAACGGTACGACTCATTCAAGTCGCTCACAATCCACGGACCCTGGCAGTCGTCCTAAGGCTTTAAAAACCAACGGGTCGCGCATGGAAAAAAGGCCTTTTGTCAAACAGCAGCGAGTCCCGAACGCTGATGAGTTTCCCGTGCTTGGTGGATCCACGAACACGTCGTCGAGGAGTTCTGCAAATGGAGCCACCGTCACCAATGGACTGCCAGGCCCTACTGCCGCTCAGGTACTCCAGGCACCACCACCCTTCCGCAAAGACGCCACAAGGGAAGCTAGTGCCCGGAGTGTCTCACCGGAGGAGTTTCAGGCAAAAAGCCAAATTGTGGGTATCGCTGAGACCTTGTGGGACATGCTATTGACGACTCCAATAGGACAACAAAGTGATAGAAGTAAATGGTGCTCAGCCTAACGGTGTGAACGGCAACATTGCTCATAAATTGCCCAAGATATCTTTCGCTGAGGCGGCGACCGGAACCCCCGACTCTGCAAAGGAAGTCTCGGTTTCCGCGTAAAAGGAATGTTTATATTGTCCATGTATACATCATTTCACTTGTTTGGACTTGGTCTCGAGGTGCTGACCTCCCGCTTTATCTATTAGTTCTTTTGCACATAGCACGGTTCTTTCTTACGCATTGTGTTTTTCTTTTGCATCTGCTCTTTGGTGACTGTTTCTAGAGGCTTCTTCGATTCGATGCGACCTTTGTTTCTCATGCTGACCGGTACACATACTATTTACAATTACTATCTACTATTACTGCGTCGTTCACACTTTTTTTTTGCATAGCATACCACTATCGATGTCCTGGTGAGAGTACTTAGTAAGATACTCTCTATCTAGCTTTTGCAGAAATTTGGATGTCACTCCCAGTGCTCCAAGTTCCTGATTTGCACCCCACTCGTACCAACCACCTGCCCGATCTCATAAACGGGAGCTCCCGGGTCCTGTGTGCGCAAGGCATTCAACACGCTTTCACGCTTGTCCTCGGCAACCACGACCACGAGGCCGATGCCCATGTTGAAGGTGCGTGCCATTTCCATCGGCGCGACTCCGCCTTCCCTCATCAAGTATCGAAACACTTCCGGCAGCTGCCATGTAGACGCGTCCACGTAACAGCCGAGTCCTTTCGGAAGAACTCGGGGGATGTTCTCGATGAAACCGCCCCCAGTTATGTGGGACATGGCTTTGACGAGGCCCTTCTGCGCAGTCGGGAGCACTTGCTTGACGTAGATACGGGTCGGTACGAGGAGTTTTTGGCCAATCGTGCAAGTTGCGTCCCAAGGGCAGGGAGCAGAATAAGACAAACCTGAGAGGGATACGATCTTGCGGACGAGAGAGAATCCGTTGGAGTGCAATCCGGAAGAGGCGATACCGAGCAAAACGTCTCCTTCGACGACGTCGCGAGGGAGAACCAAATTTCTCTCGACGACACCCACGGCGAAGCCGGCGAGGTCATAGTCCCCTGAGCGTGAGATGGGAATAGGATGAATCACCGCGGATCATTGCAGCGTAGTAGTACGAGACCGTCCTTACCGTCGGAATACATCCCTGGCATTTCAGCGGTCTCACCTCCGATGAGTGTGCATCCGGCTTGTCGACATCCGTCGGCAATGCCTTTGATGACGTTCGTTGCAACAGCCACGTCTAGCTTACTGCATCCATAATAGTCCAAAAAGTAGAGTGGCTCTGCACCTTGAACCAACAGATCATTGACAGACATAGCCACAAGATCGATGCCTGCCCGGATTCAGCTCAAGTCGAGTCTTTGACAGAGTACGGTTTAACACTCACCAAGAAGATCATGAATGCCTGTTTCGATGGCGATGCGAAGCTTAGTGCCGACCCCGTCCGTTCCACTGACTAGTAATGGGTCTCTGTACCCCACAGCTTTTAGGTCAAAGATGCCCCCAAAACCCCCTATCTCAGCATCCGAACCGGGGCGCTTGGTTGCACGCACAAAAGGCTTGATGGCGTCGACGAGAGAGTTTCCTGCGTCAACCGATACGCCAGCCTGCTCGTACGTGAGGCCTTTAACAGCGGATTTGTTGCTCCTCAATGCTCTACCAGGAGCATAAGCATAGCTAATTCGACCAACAAAAAATGAGCTTGCCTATGGGCTATGTCGCGGCGATACACCATGCCTTCGAACGAGATTTTGTCAATTGCAGCGTACACAGAAGCAAGTGCATCTTCTAATGAAGAGGCGACAGCCGACACAGCCAAGACACGACCCCCTGCAGTGACGAATTCATCTCCGTTCAGTGATGTACCGCAGTGGAAAACAACGACTTCTGCGAAAAACCCATGAGTGAAAATGCGGTTTTCGTGTGGCGATACTCGCCAGATGATATTTCCCCGATTTCGATGCGCTTGCCCTTTGTGTATTCGCCAGGGTAACCGCCTGATACCAACACGACCGAGACGGCGGAACCCGGTCGAGTGCTTATTTTTACCGAGTCGAGCCGGTGTTCTGCACAGGCCTACCTGGTCCGAAGACTAGTTGGCATTCCGAGGACGTGTGACACAGGACGACGTACGAGGAGTACTGCAGCGAGATCCACGTCATCGTTTAGTAAAAGAGTGAGAGCCTCGGTCTCTGGATCGCCGAATCGGACGTTGTATTCCAGTAATTTTGGTCCATTTTCGGTAAGCATCAATCCGACAAAAAGGAGACCAACGAAAGGGAAGCCTTAGGGATGAATAGCGTGAACGGGATGTTCTGCGAGGGAAAAGTTGACAGACATACCTTCTTTCCTCATGCCGTCTATGGTGGGTCGGAGAGTTTCTCGCATGATGCGATCCATGATTGCAGGAGTTGCTACGGGAGCCGGGGCGTATGCGCCCATACCACCGGTGTTCAAACCTGTATCACCTTCACCGATTCGTTTGTGGTCTTGCGCAGGGGGAAGGGGGACGATCGTGTAACCATCAGAGAAAGCAAGGACGGATATCTCGGGGCCCTCGAGTAGCTCCTCGATCACAACTTCGTTTCCTGATGACAAGATATTACAGCGACGTCAAAGATTGTGAAAAACGGTGTTGCGGACCTGCAGCGCCAAACACATTGGCGACCATGATCTGCCGTAGACCTTGTATGGCTTCATCGGTAGATTCCGGGATGAGTACACCTTTGCCAGCAGCAAGCCCACTGGCTTTGAGCACGACTCGATAGCCACAGGTACGGACATGGTCGATTGCTTCGTCAATTTGAGAGGACGAGAATGTGCGGAACTTAGCCGTAGGGATATTGTGACGGGACATGAATGCCTTGGCGAACGCCTTACTTCCCTCCATTCTTGCGGCCAGTTCGGTAGGTCCGAATGTGGGTATGCCAACTAGCGACCTCGAGTGAGCAACATGCTGGAGCGTGCAGCTTTTTTCGACGGACCTTTATGGAAGGATGTCTGAATGCCTCGCACCAAAGGCTCCTCCGGGCCAGGAAGGACGAGAGTAATCTAGTGCGGATATGAGCGGCAGGCGGAGATATCTGTATGGTACGGACCTCATTCTGGACGGCGAACTGGACGAGTTGGTGATAGTGTGGGGGCGTGAGGTTCAGGTCCAGGTTCTCAGTCTTTGGGGTGGTGGCGGTCCCACCGTTTCCGGGGCAAACATATATGCGAGTGACGAGGGGAGACTGAGCGAGCTTCCATGCCAAGGCATGCTCTCTACCTCCGCTGCCTATGACGAGGATCCTGGCAGTCATCTACGATATACTTGACGAAACAAAGCAAGACAGAGATGGAACCGCGGGTGATTACGATTGGGAAGTAGATAAGATAGCAACCCTAAAGCATATCGGCAAACGAAGATACCCGGGCTGACGGGTCTGCTGATACATACACTGGCTGACAGACCAGAATAGCAGATTGATGGCGCCGACCTTTGAAAAGAGTGTGGAGCGCATGGCGCCCTGTCAAATTGGAGTCTCCTTGTCCTCCCCCTCGACGCTGCGCAGCCATTATACTCGGTTCTGCGGGAAGTGTGAGCGAGGACACTGAGTTACATAGTAGTCGCCAAGAAAGAAAAAAAGGGTCTCAGGGATGTCAGATGTCAAGAACACGCTGTTCTACACTTCGCTTGAACCGTTTGAAGAGGCGAGTACTCGCGCTCCTTGCAACGATGGGGATGGGCAGTGCTGAGCGCTTGTGTGTTGCGCAGAGCCAGGTTGGTGCGGATCGAAGTTCTCCGCAACCCTCGCCGGATGAGCTCAACAAGCGTATGGAGGATGAAAAAGTTCAAGCTCAAGTCTCACGGAGGCTGTCTCGCAGGGACTCAAAAAGCAAAGCCTCGAGATCGTTATGGCATAGGAAATCCACAAAGAAGTCCACAGCAGTTGAGTCGCCCACCACCAGTGCTGCCACTGCCACTGGCACCCAGGTGAACTTGAAGAACCTCTCCAGGTCTTCCTTGCACACAATGGACCAAAACGATGACAACGACGACACGCGCAGCTCACATGAAAACCTCTCCTCCTCCTTCTCTCGTTCCATCATCCCAGATCCTCTCGGCGAACTCCCAGCCTGGTTCAAGAAAGAGAGCGAGATGGCGGCAGCAAACATCTCCACTTTCAGGATCAAGTATCCTCTTCACAATCCAAATGGCCCTCGTTCGTACAAGAATTACCACCTACTCCCACCTGCCTCCCTCAACCGTCCACCCACCCTTTTCTCACCTTCTTTTCCACCTATGGCCGCATCCGTACACAGCATCCATGACCGTTCCGAAGATTCAACACGCCTTCCTGGCCCCAGTCGCACACCCTCGGGCACGCCCTTGCCGACTCCGAGCTCGTCCCAAGTGGGCATACCCGATCCCACCAAGCCACGCAGTCGCAAGGCCTCCCAGGACAATGTCGATTTGATGGATGTCAGTGATCCCTGGGGCACCCACTGGCATCACCAGTCGCCATATGATGCGGGAAACAGCATTACTGGCGATCTTCCCGAGGTGATCTATCCTTTTTTTGTCCTTTTGTCCTTTATTTCCCAACTGATTGACGCCGCAAAGGGCCCACCACGTTCCCGCTCGCGCCTATCGAGCAACAATGCAGCCCAATCCCGCCGAAAGACCGTGACTCCCTCCCCTCTCTCCCAGTCGACGTCTGCACTCCACTTGCAAACCGTGGAGCCTGCGCACGTCACGCGTAAGCTAAGCAAGCGTCGTAGGTCCGCTTTCGTCGGATTCTTTGGTGCACACGGGAAAGATACGCCAGACGAACCAGAGGCATCTGTCGTCGAAGACCCTTCCCCCAGCCCACCGAGGCGATCGTCAACTATCCCAAACGGTGCACTTCATATCGGTTCCGGTGAATCGAAGCGCCTGTCTACCCTCTCCCCAATGTCCATATCCATGAATGGTTCCACAGCAGCGTTGTCAAGCTACTCGACATCAAAGAAAGAGAAACGGCAGAGCGTCCTTACGAGGTTGGTCAGGAAGTTCAGCGTCTTGCGGAGGTCGGGTCGAGATCCCAGAGCTACCGACAACGAATCGCATGAGGGTGGAGTAGCACTTTCGGCTGTGGATGAGCATCCATCACGCCGCTCGATCGCTTCACAGAGACAGCCGTCTCCGGAGAAGCTAGCAACGGAGAAGAAGGTGTCGGATCCATCTAAGCGTATTCCTCCTCCACGGTTAGACACGGATACGGAGCCACGGAGTGACAATGGCCCGTCAATAGAAGTTGAGCGGGCTAACAGCGACCGTACTTCGACCATCTCTTATGATGTACCCTTCTCGCCGTTGGGGAAATTGATGATTGCGAACCCGGATGCCCCAAGTTCGGGGGGTACTACTCCCGTCAAGTTGAACCATGTATTGCCGCCAGTAGCTCTCAGCGAACGCCCACCCGAGCCCAAGCATCCCACTCAGAATGTGCCATCTACAAGCCATCTTCACCCAGCTGATCGGCAGCAAGCTCCCAAGCCCTCTTCTATGTCTTTCTCAGCTGGCAGGTCGTCACCCATTCCAGGTCTCCTTAGCCCCATCTCCGTCGCTGTCCCTGCTGTCACTTTTCCGGAATTTTCGCAATTTATGACCACGTCACATTCTGAACCTGCTCCATCCACCTCGCCTCCTACTTCGTCACCGTTTCCAGGACTCAGCCTATCTACTAGTGCTCCTCCGCCAGCAAGATCGACACCATCACCAATCAAGGAGGCCTCACGTCCTGTAGCTCCTTATTTAGTGGTTCCCATTGACGACTCTCCATTATCCAGGTCGTCACTTCTCGCTAATCCTCCTACTCCTCACAACTCCGACGAGCCACATTCCAGGCTGCCAAGTTTCGAGAGAGTCCCAACGGATCGTTCTGGTGACAACAGACAATCACAGGATGTGTCTCCTCCCAAATCGGCTTCACCCACCAAACGAACTAATGACCAACCAATAGACGGCGATTTCCGGGTTTCCAAGTCTAATTCGACCACGAGCAGAAAGACAGAGACTTACAAGCTTGTTAGGACGCTTTCGGACAAAGTCTCGACTTCATCCGAGGCAGCGTTCCAGGCGGAAGGTGACCAGTGGTTAGTTGTCAACTCCGTTGATGCCCCCCGTCGCCGAAGGACGAAGGAGAGGGCAGAGAGGGCAGAGAGACCTTCGAGAACATCCCACGAGAGGGAGCGCGAAAGAGACCGTGAAAGGGAGGGAGTGAGGGATCCTGAGAGACCGAGGGCAAGAACAAGGGAGCGGGACAGGGACAGGGAACGAGAAAGAGAACGAGAAAGAGAACGAGAACGAGGAAGAGAAAGAGAACGAGAAAAGGAAAAAGAACGAGAAAAAGAAAGGGTAAGAGAAAGAGAAAGAGAAAGAGAAAGAGAACGAGAACGAGACAGGGACCTGAGGGATAGGGAACGGGAAAGGGAAAGGGAGAGGGAGAGGGAGAGGGAGAGGGAGAGGGAACGGGAACGGGAAAGGAACAGAGACAGAGACAGAGATAAAGAGAGGAGCAGAGATACAGAGCGGGACAGGGGCAGGGATAGAGCAAGGGACAGAGAAAGAGAACGAGAGAGGGAGAGGGAGAGGGCACGAGAAAGGGAGAAGGGGGAGAAGGAGCGGCAGCGAGAGCGGGATCGGGATCGGGCAAGGGACGAAGATCGTGAACGTAGGCGGAGGCCAGAGAAGACTGTTAAACGAGGAGATGAAGACCAACGTCGAACTTCCAGTCATGCAAGAACGAAATCACCCCCAGTTGACAAAGTGGATTCCAGTTCTCTCTCGGGACGGCCTGGACGGGCTCGTAGTCTCGATAACGCAGAACGTCCTCTAGTTCAACCTCTGTTATTCACCTTGCAGGACGAGCCACCCCGCCTCCGCAAGAGTGACGATCGACCACGCGACTCTATTCATCAAAGTTCCTCCAAGACCGCACGTACTAGCCCGAGCCCCATCGTGACGGTTGCACGTGTTGATCGCCTGCCATCCATGTCCGCCCGGCCAACGTCCGAGTTGACTTCGGCAGCCGATCTGAATGCTCTTAGAGCTCGCGAAGCTTGGGAGATGGATCGGCTGTGGAAGGGCAGGAGCCTGGTTCAAGGTCAACCTGAGACCAGCATGATGACTTCCCCATCCAGCGTGGACTTTAAAGCTCTCAACAACGAGACAGCCAGAGACGCCTTTGCGATACAAAGCTTGGCGCACGGATCGAGTCACACGTCGTACGTCGTGCAGCCGTTGCAAGCGCACCCCATACCGGCCAGCGTGTTTTATGCTAACATGCCATCTGCTCCTCCGCCAATCATCTATGCTGCTACCTCTCCATATGGGCAACCGCATCCTTCCACTTCAAGGGACTTCTCATACCGATCCATACCCAACTCGTTCACGTTTCCTTCCAAAGACTCCTCCGTAGACCCTCCAGCTCGTCCCAACCCTCTACCTAATCCCCCGCGCGAATCGACTTATCAACCTGCCCAATTACCGGTCTTGTCGAACAGGAACAGTGGATCTCCTTCAGAATATTGGGCAAAGTACGCTAACACGCCTTAACATTCATAATATACCCAACTTTCAACTTCGTCGTGCGCATTGATGCATTTTGCACTACATACATATTTCGGTTTCGTCCTCACTTAGACTCTTCACGTACCTCACTCATGATATTCCCGAACCCCGTTCACTGAGTTATTTTTTTCTGCTCTTCATTCTAATGTTGGTGCTTCACTTGGGGCTATGCTTTCATCATTGTTGTTGTTTTCGCTTCCTTTTTTCACTAATTACTTATCACCTTGGACCGTGCGGACCTCTACCGTGTAACAGCTCATTCTAAATCTAAGCAAAAGCGACAGCTTAATCAGATCAATATTTGCACTACTGCAACGACCACACAACCGTCTGACCAATCGAAGCCAGGTTGCCCTGGTGATGCTCACAGCCCATTCGTACGAGACTCGAGTGTACAAAAAAGAGGGGAGATTTTTCACATGTACTTACATCTGTCGGATTCGCATTGGCTCAGCTGTGCTGTCAAATGTTTCAGAGCTTAGCGCTCGGGCTGCCCAATGTGCATATTTAAAGGTTGGCAATTGTCTGTCTCCATCGATACTAGACATGACTGACCAGTGCGTCTTTCCAACAGAACTCATTTGCCGGATTCTTTGCTACACGAGCGCCCGAGATGTCATCCAATGGCGGTCCGTGAGTTTATCCTCCATTGTCATTACCGCAGATGCCGAGCCCAAAGCCTCATTCCTGATTTTTTCACCAGGTTTCGAAGTGGTTCCGTGCCATACTTGACGAGGCCGAGATCTGGAAGGCTCTGCGTGTAAACACGTTTATGCCTCCGCCCGAGTTGCTCCCCGTTCCTTCTCATGACCGGGCGCTGGTCAAATCAGAACGACTGGCACGATCGTGGATCCAGGACCCGTTGCAACTACGAATCTTGTCGTTCATCGAGGTTTCGTACGATGGAATCACTAGCGGCAACTATGGTCAGCTCACCGGTGGTCGATGGTTTATCGCGTGCCAGTTTAAACAACAGTTCGTGTTGCATGACACCCATCCCGAATTAGAGAAGCGCGTGCACCCGCAGGTTCTATGGAAGCAGACGGAGTTAGTGGATCGCTGGTACATCCTCTCAACGATATCGAGGGAGGGTCAGTGGGTTGCATACGTGTTCATGACGACCATGCACAGCCCTCATCGGTGGTGCGTCTTCCGATTCTTGTACGGATCCGTCCACTACAGTACTCAGGCTTATTATCAATAACTAACACTGACAGCACTCTCTTGGAGCTTTCATGGGATGTTGAATCTGGACTGCTGTGCAGTGCCATTATCTTGGAAATTCCCCGTGCTATATCTATCGGAATATATCAATGTTTCGTACCTGAGTTTTTACCTCAGCGTTTACGGTTTCTTCATCTGCCAGATCCGTCCTTGGTGTTTGACACGTCAACTCGGGCATTCTATGATTTTCCTCCATTCAATCCTGCGTTGGTATGTGGGATACAATACATGCAATGTGTCACGAATAGCACTCATTGACCCTCAGGACCAAACGAGGCATAGAATCAATGCTGCTTCACCACAACGCCATGGCGCATCCATTGCGCTCACAGATACACACATAATCATTTTCCGTAGGTATTCGCAGCAGGGTGAGGAGCAGCTCATCGTCGTGCAAGCCTTCACAATCCCCGATGGGCAGCCTCCTGTCGGAAATGGAATGGGCCTCCTCCGCCTCTCTCACGAAGGAATATTCCAAAGTCCATTCGAACAAGGGGACTTTGATGTCATACGGAATTCTGTCGTCAACTCCATCTACCATGGGACCGTCAACGTGAGGCTGCTAGAACAGGAGGAACGAAAGGGTCCTGCTTACGATGCCCTCTGCATCGACTTGACGTTGCATGAGCCATCTCCGGTCGGTGTCGCGCCCATCACCATCAGGAGGCTTCCCGTTGTAGTGAAGGGACACCCACCCCAAGGAAATCCGAGGACCTACCACTGGGATATGTCTAGGGAAGGATACGCGAGGGGGCTAGCCGTGATAGATCCGCTGGAAGATGAGAGTATTGGATGGGAAGTCACGAAGTTCGCGATTGATGCTACGGGAGATAGCTGCATGATTTTTTATGGCCGCGACGAGGCGCCCGTGCTACAGGGCGGGGCAGAGAATCATCGATGGGTGCATCACATGTACAGCGGTTGGGTGGTGGATGGCGCGAGAGGAAAATTATCTTATGTTCGTCGTCACAATGGTTGTAGCATGGTGGTTGCAGACATCGAATAGGATCGCAAAGTAGGGCGCGGAGATTACTTGGTCACTATCTCATCTCGATTTGTTTTACGGTACTAGTACTTCGATAGCCAGTGGTGTAGTACATGTAGGCTCATCTCCCTTCCTCTCTAGTACCCCCGCAGACCACGTAGTCATGGATCGACGGTCTGTTATACGGGAGGGATCGCGAGAGTATATTGCTGCGTCATATCGCAATTATCAAGTGTCTGCCGCCGTACAGTTGTTCTAAACGGACTCCATATATGTGTGGTCCGAGTCTGCGCGTTCCTTGCGCGTGCTCGACTGGTCCTCACCCAACCTAGAGCCGCTTTCAGATCACATGGCTTCTTGACGACCTATACCCAGCTCCGCGTTCTAAATTGCCCTGGAGTGCTTTCAAGGTCCATGGAGACCGAGGAGGTCACTATTCCACTAAGTTGCCCTGACCACGCTCGCTGAGTATGTACGTTGGTCCGAGTTCGGTCAATTACTTCTCTCAGCTACAATCTATACCTCGACCGTAAAGCTGTCCCTTCACTCGTTCCCTTGCCAGCGCTCAGAGAGCTCGTCCTTGACTTCTCCGGAGAGGTCCGACGTGCTCGCCGCTAGTACCTCCTCGACACGTATCATAGGCCCCAAACTGGTCTCGGTCCACCTGTACGAACCCGGGGGATTTGAGACTGAACTCCGCCCGTCTCAGTGTTTCCGCCGTTGGCCAAGGTCGGTGTCAGAGAGATCCTGAATGCTTCGTGGTCACAAGGAACAAAATGGGTTTGATACAGATACATGATTCCCACATGAATGATAATACAAAATATGCAAATTGTACCAGGGATAACCATGAAATAAATTGGTCGTGAAAGCGGGGTATCGCTAAAAGAACATGGTAACTCGAGAATATCATACCGTCTCCAAAATTACTGTCACGACGAGTACGCACGATAATCCAGGGGAAACTCTGGCACGGGATAGTCTTCCCATTGACGTTCACCGCTATCGAGGAAGCGTCGCAGCCTGGCGACTTGTGATGAGAGATACATGAGGATGATCTGCATCTTGATGTCGAGCTTCAGCTTTAATATCTCTTCGCACGTCCGTAACGCTTGTACCCGCGTCGCTACAAACATGTTGCCAGAGAAACCAAGCTCTTTGAGGCTATCGACCATTTCCCCGAATTCTGAGCACCAAGCGAGGACGCCGAGCTGCCGTGGACACATTAGTCGATCTCGGACAGCAAATCGTGTCGTGGGGAAGGAGACACACCTGACCGTATTGCTTGAACCGCCCGTATAATACGTTCGGCGCTGCCTTGAGTGCAAAGTCAAAGGCCTCATTCTGTTTGATGACTTCGTCATCTGGTATGTAAGGTTGAACGACCGGTTGGGGCTGAAAGGTCGTCAGTCTCAATCCATCTAGGAACAGACGATCCTTACCTCGGGTCGTGGAGGAGGTTCCTGGAACCACTGATGTCCAGAGTAGTCGACTTCACCACCGATATCGACGACTTCAAGGTTCTTGCCTGTGTAGTCCATTCTTGGTCGTGAAAAAGAATCAAGTATGCCGGACTGAACAAAGAAGGCTTCGAGGAGTCGAGTAAGGTCTTTGGGGAGTGGCGACTGCTTAGATTCGGGTTGCTTAGCAGGTATGAAAATCGTTTGGCGGTCCGGGCTTTGACTGATCGAGGTAGTTAAGCGTGAGAATAAAATCAAATGCAGAACTGCACGTACAGGCTGACGGGAGATGGTGGAGCTTTGACGAGGTGGAACTTGGGGCCGTTGGATAATTGGCGACGGGCGGCAAGATCCTGTGGGCAATCAGGAAGGAAAGTATGACTCATCAAGAAAACTGACCTTGTGGATGTGGTGGAGGGATGTCCTGGACGCTTTGAAAGAAGGCTGGCGTTGAGCTCGAGGGCTAGCTGTGCGGGACTTCTTAAGTCTTGCGATAGATTGCCGGTGGCGTTCAACGGAGATCTGACTAATCTGAGATAACTGGCGGCGGAATTGTGGAGAAGGCGATGGAAGCGCAGAAGCAAATGCAGTGGTGGGAGTGGTACTCGAAGTAGGGGAATAGAGTGCACTGTCAAGCTGTGTGGGTGATGTTACGAATGATCCCAAGTCTGATTCTGGGCTCTCTGGGTAGATGTTTGTACGGAGAGGATGCAGTATTGGCCTCGGAGGCGAGGCTATTGGTTGGCGCGTCCGCGGAGGAGGGACAGGGACAATAGGGGGAGGAATGGGCAGCGGATAAGGGGAGTCGGGGGCGAAGAGTGCAGACGGATAGAAAGTAGTGATATCGGGGAACTTGAGTTGGACTGAGTCACTGAGAGCGGAAATGCGCGATGGAGGGAAGACTGCCGACACGTCGGACGGATCAGGATGAGTCACGTTCCGACTAAGCC
Source organism: Leccinum uliginosum (assembly GCA_038091455.1). Lineage (NCBI taxonomy): Eukaryota > Fungi > Basidiomycota > Agaricomycetes > Boletales > Boletaceae > Leccinum > Leccinum uliginosum. The sequence continues at coordinate 16,640 of JBBPOM010000237.1, forward strand.
AAGATGGGGACGGAGGCAGGAAGGATGATCTCGCAGAGGCGTGTATCAAAGAACTCCTTATCAATGATGATGGGGAGGCAGTGAGTTCCGATGGATTCACGATCTGGTAGTAAGATGCGTCACGACCGAGTCCAGCAGGTGCGGAGTGCTTTCTCCTGAGTGGGAGTGGTGATAAAAAGATGGGAGCGGGAGAGGGCTGCTCAGGCAGAGAGGATATAGACGCAGTCGGTGACGGTACACTATCGATGTCGCCAGCGGTAAAAGACGAGGAAGAAGGATGAGTCGGGTCAGGAGGTAACTTTGGAAGGGGAAGGATGAGAGAATTAGCGGGATCGCTGAATGCAGAGTGGGAATCAAAGTCACGAACGGGATTCTGCTTCTCGCTCCTGATGGTATCCACAGACGAAGTGTCTATAGGTTGAGACACAAACGAATCACGAATGATGTGTGAGAGAGGCTTGAAGCGCTTGAAAGAGCTGGGAAATCTATGCCTCCGTTTCGCGAGATTTGGCGAGCACACAGCCTGTCTAGCTAATGGGAGAAGCACTGGGGGTGCAGACTTGGTATCAGGCTCTTCTTCGATGGCGTCCTGTTCGGTATAATCACCCGGAAACGAGTTGTGCTTGACGGTTGATGGGCCAGGTGCAGAAAACTGGGGAAGCTGAGTGGAGGCCGCGACAGATGTTTCAGGGGTGGGTATATGAGTCGGAGGTTTCGGGAAGGCAAGACAGATGTCGGACTCGTTTGTGGCGGTGCGAGTACGGGACGAGGATGCCCTGCTGTCTGTGAAAGAAGAGAGATGAATGGATACTTTGGAGATGTTCTTGAGACGAAAGAGGGTGGATTTGGTGCGAGAGACGGACGGTGGGGGAGGTGACTCGCAGAGGGAAGACGGAACGGGAGTGTGGGAAGAAACGGGGGCGTCGGCAGTGGGAAGCGGAGGGACGTCGTCTGTGGCGATGAGCTCAAAGTCGCCGCCAGCGCCGTCGTCGAGGTCGGTGTCCTTTGAAGGTTGGGGTTGCTTCTTTCCAAAGAGACTGCGCGAGAAAGCGCGGGCCAAGAGTCGGGAGGGATCGAAGGAGGGAGTCGAGCTGCGCAGGGAGCCGCGAAGGCCGCGAGGTAGCTTCGACTGGAGAAAGTTGTGCGCCGACGTCGTGTGCTCTCCAAGTCCTGAATGATACGGACTTGCGAGGGAGTTCCGGTGGCAAATGCGCGACCTTTGAACGAAACCGGGTTTCTAGAAAGCGTGACTTGTGCGTGTCTGCTGGCTGGTAATGAACGAGCAAAAGTCACCGTATCACCTCGTGTACGAAGTCGTCACTCTGCCTCGAGGCCACTATCGTCCCTCTCGAACAGAGTCTCTGTTCGTCGTGAACTTTGCTCTCTAATGCTCATGCGAGCAACCCCCCCAGACTCGCCAGCTTGATCCTTTTTACACCTCGAACATGCATTGAGTCACACCCCAGAGCACTAACGAAACCCTTGACCCTTTTCATTCATAGTTGTGAGATCGAATCTTGCACCTTATCGCCCGCTACTAATAAATGACCCCTGAGTCATCGATGCATCTTTCCTCATGGCCACCAGACGCCTATTCCTTCTTCTCAGTGCAAACCCGATCAAAGTTGCACGGCACAAACACTGTCACAGCCACGCTACCACCACACTCGTGCTGCTGGTCGACCTCTTTATTGGACCAGCTTGGATAGTGGCCTGCTCCAACTGTCAAGTGTGTGCATGCCAGGCGGATAAGAAGTGGCGGGAATCAGATCACTAGATTACTTCTCGCAGTTGATCATGAAAGACGCATGCTTCGAATCGCTCGGACCATAGACTTCCCAGAAAAATGTGTCATTCGAAACCCAAGGAATCGTACGAGTACATCAAACATGTAACATTGTGCACGAAGTATGAAAACAGACGCACGTTATATCCTCATTCCAGTAAACCCTGTCGTTCTCCGATTTCCTCCGCACCCAACAGATCAGCCTCAGCCGCAGGGGCAATCAAGCGGCGCATAAGCGGAACTCTCAGAAGAGCCGCCCTTCCTCCCGTCAACACCCTCGCCGCCCCAAGTCCGGCCCACGTCACCATCAAGTTGCTCGCAAAACCTCCTCCCATCAATGCGACGACCAAGGCGACCACAAAGAAATCGCCACCCCTCGCATAAATCGTGCGGTTTTCGTCGAACGGATATGGCACCTCGATCGTTCGCATCCAGGATCCCCCGCCAATCTGCATAGGCTCCTGGATTCCGCCTCCACCTATCCCACTTACCCCCGTCGACCCTCCATCGCACCACAGAACCATGCTTCCGAGCTCGTTGGCCCTATTTTTGGCCTGTTCCCACATCGCCAGTCCGATCGTGGTATCCCAAGTGCGAGCAGGTCCCAGGATCACAGCTGGCCGCGACTCCAAGTTGGCGAACACGGTCGGTGATGTAAAGTCTAGACATATCGATGATGTCACGGGAAGGGGTCGCGTAAAGTTTTGCCCTGGCAACCCCCACTCAGGTTTCGTTACACCCCTGGGTGCTTTCAAATGCCAATGAGTAATTTGAGGCGGGTCGACCGATGGTATCTTTGAGAACGATTCCGTGACTTTTCATCGTTGTCAGAGCAAGAAGCACCAACAAAAAAACGATCACTGCTCACAAGGAACGAGGTGACGCTTATAATACTGGATGACTTCGTCACCTGGTTTCTGATCTTTGTGTACGATTGCAAATCCGTTCTTCGTGTGTTCTGGATCACCCGCGATATACTCATCAAAGGCTACACCGACGAGTGACGGGAGCTTCAATCCTCGAACCCTCTCAAACGCATCCTCGCGCTCCTTCTCAGAGTTAAACACCACTGCACTTTCAGGCCAAAGGATAATATTTGCCGCATTCATCTTCTTCATCTGGGTAATGAAATCATCCAGGGTGGCATGACTTCCGTCCAATGGATTGGGTAAGACGCAGCTGACTGTGAATGGTGTGTGTTTGACAGCATCGGTACGAGGAAGGGTGTTGTAGGTGGTAGACGAGGGAAACGTGAGGGCGAGCAGTATGGTCCCGAGCGACAAGAGCCCTTTTTTTCTGGAAGATAAAAGTGACTGTTTTCCGTACGCATCCTCCAACGACTCGTATTCTGAGGAGCCCATGAGCCACTGAGCCATAAACTCAGAACATACCACAGCCCATGCCGCGACGATCCAATCGATGCCAGCTGGACCAGTAAAGGGCAGCATCCAGCTGTATGCGGAGGGAACAGGGGCTGGCCACCAGTTCAACAAACGACCTAGTGGAGAGATACGTGACGTGATACACCAACATGTTGTCCAGAGTGCAGGGAAGAGTGTGAACTGAGCCCAATCGGTGTCCATCCGATATCTGAGACGGATGTGTAGGTAAATGGAAACGATGACGATTGAGTACGTCGCTGCAGATAAGAAGACGATGGCGACCAGAGATTCGGTGGTATTGGAGAGGGCTGCTGCTGCCGCTCTCCAGTGTGCGATGGCCGATCCTGCTGTAACCGAGATCCATGAGCAAAGCAATTCCCGCCCTCGAGTCTGACGGCGGCAAATTCTTTGTGCATGGATCATTAAAACTGACAGCAGGAGAACCAAAGGAACAAAGCTGGGCAAGGGACCAAGGGCCCAGCTTGCAAGGGCGACTTCACCCAGTGCAAAAAAGGGGGTCGGATGTTGGTTGAGTATGAGTGCTTGCAATGAGGATGCCATGGGTGACAAGATGGCAGTCAAAGAATAACCGCGAAGGGTTGTGGGAGTCGACAACGATGGCTATTTATATATACCCTTTTGGGGTTCGTACCAGCGCTCGTAATGTCCAACTACGACTCATCTACAGGATGCCTTGCACCACCAGCCAGCAGTACGAAACCAACAACGGATTCGATTGTTGCAGGACAGTGGTGTCGACGTGAACGACGCTTCCAAGCAGAACGTAATAGAGAACAACCTGAGAACGTGCACGACATATCAGTTTCCGTCTATTTTGAGCGTACCAGTATCGATCGAGATATAATCACCTTGAATGTCCAGGACGGGCACCGGCTATCCCGTCGCCTCCTGATCTGATGGTTGTGGCTCCATAGTAGATGGAGCAAACGGATCCCCGGCGGCATCCATCAATGTGCTAGCCAGCAACGCTTCCGCGGTGTCCAGTTCGCCGAGGCCATCGTAAGGCGTACCGTCTGGTCCAAGGACACTCATGTCCAGCTCCCCGACGACGTCTTCAACTTGGTTGGCACTCTCATCCACGTCGACGTCGACGGTCATACCTCCATCCAAGCCTTTGAACGATGCATCCAACATGACCGCTCCTTCGTCGACAGTGAGCATAGGTTCGGTCGGCTGGAGGGACAGAGCTGGGGGCCTGGGCGACGAGGGCTTCGTTTGTGGTTCAGAAGCACCTTCCTGGTTTGCGAAATTGGCTTCCGTCGCGTCCTGAGTAGCATCCGGCACGACTGACACGCCGGGTTCGTCCTGGTCCATGTCTTCGTCGCCCTCCACAACCTCGGGCTCGTCAGGGAGGGGGGCCAGAGGCTCGTCGGCTTCTTCTTCGTCATCACTGAATTGCTTGCAGAGGTCCAATGAGTATGATTCGCCTCGCTGCGCGCCAGATCTCAGGCCTCGGGAACACACCTGTTTTTTGTCTGTCTTCACCCACTTGTATATTTTCATGGACGAACCCAAGGGCGCGCTTTCTGGAGTGATCCATACTTTCTCCCAGCACACGACGGGCTGCATGAGCTGACGCCTTGCAGCCTCCGTCGTGGCGAGGCGCACCCCAATTCTTCGCCTGGTGGCCATCGTCCAGTCGGTAATTGGAACTCGAAAGGGATGAATATGGACACCTGACACTCCGATGTAGTCAAGTTAACACAACGATACAACAACCTTCGTCTTCGAGCATGTCACCCTTTATCGTCCTGGTTTCAAGGTTGGTGGTTATTCAGATCCACCTGGTATCATACGTCCTCCTTCGTTCATTCCCACCAAACTTATCAAGCTCATCGTGGCGAGGGGGGTCTGGAGTCGTGACCTTGTCTCGCGAGCGCAGCGATCTGAGCAGACGAAGCATGGTCATGACTCGCGGCATGTCTCTTCCTTTCAGTAACCCACCCCACTCACATTTACTAGGCAGTCAACGAGGCGAGAACCGTATTCGGAATGGAGCACGGTACGTTCCTACCTACCGCTGGGCGCTGACAGGCAGAATACTTCAATCCGCCCAGCCGGGAGAGCTCGTGCACGTCGAGCCCGTCGGTAATGTCCACTTTGTTCATGCAAACGTTGACTGGGCGGTCATGTTCGTTCTATTGATTTTAGTTACTTGCCCGTAGTACTTTTCAGTTGTAATCCACACTCTTACACCCTTGCACAAGTCGACAAGTATCGAGTAGGATTCCGGAAGTGGAACCCTCAATCCACGTCGTAGCTTTATATTCCAGGTCGTTCGGCCCAACGCAAGACATCTTCGATGGTCACCGCTGGCGATGTAGACTGATGGAACTTGAGTAAACGTATCAAAAAATATACGCATGTGGACGTGACCAACCTGTCCTTGCTGGCTGCTCGCACCAGAAGCAGCAGGATCGGACGTAGTGTCGAGAACCGTAGTACGCAACTCCACAAGGCGTGCATCGAGCTCATCGCATTTTCTAACAAAAAGACAAGCCTCATCAGAATGGAGGATAAACAGCGACAGAAGATGTATCGAACGTATGGATGGAGGCCGTCTCTTCGCGCCGAAGCTCCAGTTGACGCTGCATCATACTTTCGAGATTTCCTCTTGCCTATGGTGTCGCGTTAATCCTTCCGTAAAGAGAAAGAGTATACCAGACGGACTGACCTGCACTGGACGCAGGTCGTTTGCAGCAGCCATCAGATTCTGCGCAAGCACAGTGAGCCATTCGACGTGGCGCTGCCATTCCGGAGGGGCGGTAGAGTATGGGGACGAAGGTGGGCCGGTGATGGCACCTGTGAGATTGGAGTACGTGACCAGAAGAGAGTGGAGGACAGTTAACAGTGCGGGACGGCGGTCTAAGTAGTGTGACGATGAGCGCGCGCGGGATGCGGGGTTGAACGACCAACTCGCCTGTACTTGGATCGGGCGGATAGAGCTGGTGTCCGCCTAGCTCGGCCAACGAGGGAATAGTCTCCTTGACCTTGAAAGACGGGTGTTGAGCATTGCTGGCCCATCTGGAAGCGCAGGCCGTACAAACCACGTATCACCAAAGACATCATAATGACCCTCTTCAAGAATCCAGTCCACTCTGGGCTTTTCCAGTTGAGTCAGGGACCATGGGGGGATGTCAGTCTGGTCAGACAACGTCTCGTGCTGGTTCACGGTGCTGATATCGACATCTTGGTCTTTGACGCGTTCTCTGAGCAGCTGGAGCAGTCTCAGGTTGTGGGCAGTGTAATTAGAATAGTGGGAGGGGGGAGAGGGAAAGGGATTCCTCAGTTCCGTCTCTTCCTCCTCCATGGTCGACCTTACTAGTTTATTTATTTATTTGTTCTAGTTCGCATCTTACTAACCAACTACGATGGTACGCCGGATCGCGTCGCAGGTGCACAAACAAGTCTCTCGGCTCATGCAAGCCAACTACATTCGTGACGAACCCGTATGGTATCAAGCAGTCCTACAGTATCCCCCCCTTCCCCTCCCACCGCGCGCCCCGCCCTTCCAAGCCCTCGAGGCAGAAACATCATCTCGCAAGCCGTCCGTCTCGAGTCTTCGACCCCCAAAAACCCAGCCCTTGACCATCAAATACCTCACGGATAAGATTCGCCTCCAATTCTTCAGAGACCATCCGTTTGAAGCATTCAGACCCGTCTCTATCGTCGAAGGGGAACTGGTCGAGCCAGAGCACCCGGTGAGAGAAAAGGACTGGACGAGGCTGAGCCAGCGAACCAAGAATCCAACAGCAGAAGAGTAAGCAAATCATTTCGGCACCCCCACTCCTCGTTGCGCGTTCGTCTGATTCTTGTCTCAAGTGCAGTTCTTTTCGCTGCCAATCTGCACACACACCACAAGGCGTCGCTGACAGTCGCTTATACCCGTGCAGTCGCAGAGTTTCGAACTCTCCGTGCAGAGTATGACATTGCGAATACGTTCGCTCGCATGGAAGCCGAGTCGTATGGCACCGTATTCCCGTCGGAAGTCGACCGGACGTTCGAGAAGGAGGACATGGTTTACAAGTCTGCCGAGCGCAAGAAGGCCCTCGACGAGAGTGCTCTCCGCGCTCGCAAGCGTTGGCGTGCAATCCTTAACCTCGACAGTGGTATGGGCAATACTTGGAGCCGTGGACAGGAGTATGTCAAACGTCAAAATGATGGTGTCCGACCATCGCATCTCGTGGACCAACAGACACAACCACCTTTAAACTCGTCAGAGGAACAGTTGTTCGGCAGTCGATAACTTAGGATGTTGATTCGGATTTAATTCATTTTTGGCATACACAACCAATACAACATCCAAAGCACAAACTATGCCTTGACGCGTGATTGTGCAGCCAAGGCCGCGTTCATTCCCATCCAGGTCTTCTCCGAGAGATTTAGTAGCCTTTGCATGTCCGAACTCCAATCGTTCATTATGTCCTCTGCACTCCGCTTCGGCGTGAAATTCACGATGCCTGCTGGTCGGTCTGTCCGTGCCCATATGGTTTTGGAAACAACCAGCCGCGCGAGCGTCTCCTCTGTTTGCTGTGGCGTAAGGTCAAGAAGGGTCGTTAGGCGGGATATTCTAATTCGAGTATAATATTGAGAGACGACTCGGATGTTCTGGAAACTCTAGTCAGTCCCAGGGCGTCCCGTCCAAGGGAAAACACCCACGTGTTCAATCACGCGAGTATGGAGGTCCTCCCATTGCGCAGCATTCGAGAATACGGGTGTTGTTCGCAGGAACGGACCATAAATGGATTCGATCCCCGGCCATCTCATCAACTCTTGTGTCACAAAGGATTTGACGAGGTTGCTGGAAGCAAGCTTAGCGGTTTTCAAATATCATCATGAAAAATCGTACATGTGCAACTCGAGTTTCTCCAAGGCGGGGTTCACAAACCAGTGGTGCAACATGTCCGATTGTTCGTTGTTGTGGGGAGCAAGGACAACATAATAGACGATATGTTCGAGTGCCTAGGGTCGGAGGATCAGATCGATTCAAAAAACATATTGCGCGACCAAGGTACTCACTGCACGACTCTTGCTCTCATCCTCTTTTATCGTCGGCGTGTCCCACACCTTCTCGTAGTGTTTTGCGACTTCCAAGTACGCAGTTTGATGTAGTGCTTGTTGAATCATCAAATCATAGAACTTGAGCTTCAGGTCCTGATGGCGGTATCAATCAGTGGCCGAAGCAAACGAAGAACTTCTGGACAAACCTCGTTCTCCTTTGCTTTCAAGAATGTTTCGTTGACCTTGCGACCACCGACCCTCGCCTTGACCCAATCAGGTTCCCCTCCTCCGATCGCCTTCTTGTCCTCTTTTTTCTCCTTCACCGTAACCTCGGCGTCCTTCAGGCGTGCAAGTGCAATCAGCAACCGCATTTGTTCCAGAATGAACTCAGTCTTCTCCCTCCGTTCCATCGACGAGTATGTTTCCACTTGGAGATCAGAAAGCAGATCGGACGCCGTTTGCAACGATTCCTTGATAGCGGCTGCCTGTGCGGACGCCAGTTTCGAGAGACTTTCGTGGTAATGCGAGAGCAAGAGGGTGACGCGCGCACGGGGAGTCTCGAGGAATATCTAATCGAAACCGCTTTAGCCGGCGACTAGAAGAAGAAGAAGAAGAAGAAGAAACGAACATACCTTGCCTTCGGTGACCGATCGCAACGTCTCCACCAGTTCCAGCCACTTTACATCACCTTCCCGTTGTCTGATTTCTGCCAGCCACGCAATCGTTTGTTCCACTATAGCTTGCACGACGCCCTTGAGCTGTCCGTGCTTCTTGCTCAACGCGCTGATGGTAGCATTGAGCTGGACATAATCCCGTGCATTATAGCATTGGTCTAGTGCAGCTTTCGCGAGGCGCGTGGTCGATGGTAGATCAGAAGCCTATGTCGTCGGTCAGACAATGTGCCCTCAGAAAATAGATATACCGGACGCACGTTTCTCGTCTGTTTCTCCAAAGCCAGAAGCTTCTCCAGGGCCTCCGAAAGTCTGCCAGACTGGCGACAGCACACATATGAGGTTACGGCTGCGAGATTCTGAAGGCAAACTACACACCTCGGAGAGCGATTGGGTTTCTGGAAGCAATGCATCTACCTCTGGAGTGAAGTCTCTTTCTTGTTTCTTTACTTCGGCCATGGCTAGACGATAGTGTGAGCGCGAATACGGATGGTCGACATTCGGCGTGAAATGACGCGTCGCAAAGATGTTTGGTGTTGTTTGCATTACACTCTTAGTCTTTCCTTTGTTGGAAAGCTCCTGTCGGTCGTTGTGCTTCGCCTCCTGGGCTACATCAGGAAACCGGTGATGAAAAGAGATAGCTAGATAAGGGCTTATCTGTGCTTATCTAAAAAGAAATGTACATCATTGATGTCTTAATTATATGTCCAATGAGATACAATTAGATATTTTGGGAGGTATTTCATATAAGATACACTGAGTAAGGAACATTTACATGGCCACTTTAGCCTTTCAAGTTAGGTGAGGCCATTGATATCATCTCAGATTTATTTTATTTAGATGACAATGTTGAAACTCAGTATTGCAATGGTACTCCTGATCAGTATGTAGCCTCATTGGAAAGTCACCCAATCCAGAGGGTTTTGACCTTCCTTGCCCGTGGTTTGTCCCACTGCCATATCTCTCATACTTCCACCATAGTCAGCAATCCCATCCAAAGGAAGCAACTTATCATTGATGATCATGTTCCAACTCCTGCTGCATCCACCAACTCACTGAAAAGTGCTCCCAATGGCAAGCAGTGCCAGCTATATCAGCTTGATGGTTGTGATAGCTGATGGTATGCAACACATTTCTAAAACCTTCGGCAATCTCTTGATTCCTTGCATTCCCTACATTATTTCTCACATTTCCAGTGCCATATCTTTCTCACCCAGTTGTTGCAGCTTGTCATTGATGACATTGTTTACATTTTCTGTGCATCTAGTCATATTACACTCAATGTTGTCAATGACAATGTCAGTAAGTGCTCTATACTTTATCATCAAAGCAAAGAAAAACCATCTGGAAACCTCTGACCTTCTGCCTCCTCTAGATGTCCCTGAGCATTTATGACAAATTGTTGTTGGTGACCTCATTTATATCTTCGGCACATCTAGTCATATGATGCTCAATGTTGTCAATGACCTTCTGCCCCCTCCAGACATCCCTGAGCATTTACGACAAATTGTCATTGATGACATTGTTTACATTTTCTGTGCATCTAGTCATATTACACTCATTGTTGTCAATGACCTTCTGCCCCCTCCAGATGTCCCTGAGCATTTACGACAAATTGTCATTGATGACATTGTTTACATTTTCTGTGCATCTAGTCATATTACACTCAATGTTGTCAATGACAATGTCAGTAAGTGCTCTATACTTTATCATCAAAGCAAAGAAAAACCATCTGGAAACCTCTGACCTTCTGCCCCCTCCAGACATCCTGGAGCGTTTACAACACATTGCTGTTGGTGACCTCATTTGTATTTTCAACAGATTTAGTCATACTACACTCAATGTTGTCAATGACAATATCAGTAAGTGCTCTTTACTTTATCATCAAAGGTGAGCAAAGGCCATGTGGAAAAATCTGACTTACTCCCTCCTCCAGATGTCTCCGAGCACTGAGAACTGAATGCCAGATCTGTGCTAACAGTGCCATCTTGACAATCTATGGTACGCATCCCCTTGATTACTCTTCATCTCATGCAACCCTTTCTAGATGTCTGTGACCATTGATCGTGCTAGAATCTTGTGCCGTTCAGGAGAAACGTGACCGTGATGTATTACTGATCTCAATTGTCATGACTACGAACGGGACACCTTCGGCCCAATCATTTTCATTGAAACGAATAGACTACATCAATTAAATGAGATTGTAATGTACAACTTGAAGTTAGGCCACGAATGAGTGAGCTAGGACATTATTGACGGCAGGGAAGTTGAAGCAGAAGTGGGAACAGATGTACCAGCGGGAATCACAAAGTTGAGTTGTGCACGCTTCAAGCGAATTCGAGCGAGTGCACTGTTCTTGCTCGGGGCACGCTCCGTCTCTGTATAAAGTGGGAACACTTGGCTGTGATGACATTAGGGATGAATGATAAAGACATTGGTCTCGCTCACCGGTTCCACCAAATCAAGAGAGCACTTACTTCTTCATGCTCTTCTGGATCCTCCAGTAGTTCCAAAACACTGTTGTAAAATCGTTCTGAATCGGTGAGTAAATCCGTTCGTGAAAACACTTGCGCCGCGGTCAATGCAAACCGAGCCTGTCATCAAAGTCAACCGATTTCATGAGTCGAAAACTAGCTATTCACCTGTGTAGCGACGTAGGCAAGTGAAGCGTTCGTAACCGATCGCATGCCATGGATCCTCGCATTGCCGGATCTCGTTGCCTTTGGCTCTTGATCGACAGAGCTGGGGGACGTGAAGATGTGCTTGAATGCCTAACAAAGCCGTTAATTGCATATCGTGCGCGCTGAGTTCTAACTGACCGATACCAAAATTCCACTCCGTAGAAGACCGTTCCACGGGTCTTCTGCATCGTACGTATAATTGGCATAGACAAAGATCGGCCATTGGTCCCCAGAGACCTGCATTTGACCTGAGACAAGCTTATGCCTAATGCTTTGGACCAGGGGTGAATAAGTGATGAGATGTAGTACGACATACGATCACTTACTCAAGGTTGTTCCAATCGAGGCCAGCGGGACAGAGTAACGCGCCAGTCCTCTCATGATTAAATCCCCGCCCCGACTTCGCATTACGGGGAATATGGGGAGCGAGACTCTGCCCTGTTGGCGTGATCCAATCAATAATTGCGCCTTTCATACCTTTTGTATCATCGGCTCTCGCTCCGTTGGCACCTTTTTGAATCTAATTTGTTAAAAGGGTCTTCAATGATGTCGTAGTAAATAATAATGTTCTATGCCCTCACCAGATCGGCGATCTCAATAGCATCTTCTTCGAGCGCATTCACAAGACGACCCTCGAGGCCGGGTACCATTTTCAAGAGATCCTTGAAAACGGCATACTCCCTTCGGTCTCTGCAAAATAAATGATCGGATACATGCTCGACCTGAACTTGTAAGTACTTACTGCGCAGATAATTCCTCTGGGTGATCATCAGCGCCATCGCCCATGAGTGTGAGGCCATTCGATATCAGCGTTTGTACATTGCAAAATGCATGTACTGCACGACCGAAATGTCGACCGTGGTGGACCAAGGGGTCTTGCGTGGTTCTGAGTAATGATTGAGCAAATCTCTGAGGGCCACGGAGAGATGTGACTTACGGGCGCTTCCTCGGACCCAGTTCCAAGGCATTGGTGTTAGTCCTCTTACGACCCACGGGGCGTCCACCTGCCAGTGAACAGTGATCGGACATGAGAGGGATGCTGAGTGAAAGTATGAGGGCAAGAGCTGGGATGCAGAACGCATCTTTGCTTCTCCTTATATACTCTAAGGATTGGGAGTGGGAATTTCGTCAAAGGTAGGGCGATCGCGAGAAATTCGCTTGGTGAGGAAGGCTCGGATCAGCCGGTCTGAGAAACTGGGAATTTCGGTAAAGGGATCGGCACTGATTGCGAGATTGCGAGTCGCTTGTCGAGACTCACACGGGTGACAGGTGACGCGGACGAGTGACGGAGGGGCGTGGGAACTATCCCGACCTGCTCCCGTCGTCGCCGTTGCCCGCCCTCACGGAGCGCAATGACATCTCGGCGGGATCGCTGTTGCCACATAATTGAATAAAATCTTGCTGTGTAGTACGACAGTCGACGTGAGTGACTACTAGTAGTAGGAGACAATTTGTAAACTAAGCCGCATCCCGAGGACTTCTTCCGCACTTCGTCGGCAACCACCTTGTTTATGTTCGGCCTAAGTTAAATTGCTAAGAGTGGGGTCATCGATGCCTTCGTGCTTGAGCCATAACGCGAAAGTAGCTCGATCATTCTTGACTCCTTTGCGCGCAAAAATGGTAGGCCGGAAACGAGAATCACAAGAATGACCGCTACCGCTGGGATCGAAGGAGTTGGAATCGAGAATATCACGATCCTCGGGGAAAGTAGGCGTATAGCGCCTTGTGGACGAAAACTTCGCGACAGTACTATCCCATTCACAACCGTGGATCCTGTGCTTCTCTCGACGCAATTATTGCGAAGGATGATGTTACAGATGTCGAATGGTCGGACCATGGGCCTTTCGTGATATGCTCCGCAGGACCTGGGTTAACCGATATGTTTCGAGGTGCTCCGTACGCTCGAGAGGACTGAGAAACACCTCGCGATGGTGGCTGCGTTTGTTGGGATGCCCTTGGAGCGCATGATACGAAAGATAAATATGGTACCGGTGAGTCCGCGGATCTCCATGAATTGAGGCAGGGAAGCATTGAAGACATGTACGGACAAAGGAATACCCTTTACGTCGATTGGGAGTTGGGGTGTGTCCTTCAGGTAAAGAAGAGCAAGTAGACTCTGTGCATCTGCGTTTGACCGGAGCATCGCAGCCAACAAGCTCATAGCCATGTCGTCGCGACCACTGAGACAGTAGGTACGAATAAGGGCAGCTACCACGCCTACATCCGGTCTGACACCAATTACGACCATGCGGTTCAACACTTTGTGGACTCGATGGAACTGTCTGTCGCCGGCTGTTCAAATAATTGATCAAGATCGTGTATGTAGTCGCATCCGGGGGGATCACGGGTGTTCTTCCGGACGGAAGGGTAGAAGTATCGATAAGAGAGGAAACGACGCCGTCGACCCTTCCTGTAGCACCTCTTGGTTGGTGAACGGCTTCTCTTCTGGAAGTCGTGGGGACAATCATTCGGTTCATGTGTTCCGCGACACTGGATTCGTCGCCAACGTTCAGGAAATGCTGGATGATGCTGTTGAGTATCCGAGTGGAAGTTTGAGCATCGACATGACGCAAGGCCTCGAACGCTCGTGCGTGGACCTGAGGATCCAAATCTAGGGATCGATATGTGGTAACGATGAGCGCGCGTGAGGGGAGGCATCGACAGGAAAACCAGCTTTCTCTATCAGCTGCAGGTATCCCTTGGCAGAATTCAAATCCTGATTGCGAAGGTGTCCAGAAACAGTGGGTGGCACGCTGTCTTGGGCAAATTCTTCGAGCACGTGATCTAAACGACCAAAGCGATGGCACTCTATGAATGCTCTTATCTTCCAATTGAGAAGACGTGCTGTGGTCTTGCCACGCTGATACCTTGCGAGGGACACCAAAGAAGGGATCGATGACCAGTGTTCCTTCTGGGAGAGCTGATAAACGACGGAATCGAAATGATTCGGCTTGAACCGACAACCTAATGCATGTGCAAGAGTCATCGCAGAGTGAGCTCGCGGAGGCCGGGAAGTGGATGCCAAAAACTCTGCGAGAAGCCTGGCAGATTCTCGCTGACGAAGATACCGGCGAAGCTCGAGAGATGCATTGATGTCCGACATCATGGAGGCAATTTCCGCTTTCGTTCCAGAAGCAAACCGGAGGGAAATTGACTGCGATACCCCCATGGACGGGGTGAACGTAAACCGGCCGGCAAAGGGGCGTAGCCTCCGGGGAAGATACTTGATAAACGAGAGGAAGGGGGGTGCCTTGTGAGATGTGCCTTGTGGGGTCTGGGCTGAGCGCAAGTGCCTGCAAGGCCAAGAGGGAGCATGAGGAGTGAAGTCAATACACCGTGGAAGGGCGCCGCGAGAGTTATGTCGAATGATCCGGTGGAGGGTGAGCGGGGCAGAAGGTGACGGTGACGGTGACGGTGAAGGGCCGCACGATCAAGACGATGTCCGCCTGCCACTTGTACGTCCTCGCGAGAATTATGTCGAAGGCTGACCGGGGGACTCCCGTGGCAGATGGTGACGGTGGAGGTGAAGGTGAAGGGACGCACGTTCAAGACGATCTCTGTCTTCCACTTGTACGTCCTCGCGAGGGTTACGTCGCAGGCTGACCGGGGGTGCGTGAGCGGGACAGAAGGTGACGGTGGACGTAAAGGTGAACGGACGCACGTTCAATACGATGTCTTTCTGCCACTTATACGTCCTCGCGAGGGTGATGTCGCAGGCTGACTGGGGGAGCATCAGCGGGGTACAAGGTAGCGGTGGAGGTGAAGGTGAAGGGACGCACGTTGAAGTCTGTTTGCCACTTGTACGTCGTCCTCGCGAGGGTTATGTCGATGGCTGATCGAGGGAGCGTAAGCGAGGCAGAAGGTGGAGGTGAAGGTGACGGTCCGCACGTTGAAGACGATGTCTGTTATGGGAAGCATGAAGGCGAGCGCCCAGGGCACAGGGTACCTGCTACTGCCACATGGAATCGCGACTCTGTTCGCATCTACGACGGCAGCAGCCTGAGACGTGTCCGCTGATCGTTGGCGCAGGTCTTGGCGGGACGGTACATTGAATGAGCAAGGGGCGGGATGGGTGCGGTTTCGAGCCTGCGAAAGATCTCGTCGGGGGCTACGGCTACTCCGACCATGGCCTCTAACCAGTGCGACAGTAAAGTAGTTGGGGTCGTATGATATTGGGGAAGACTGTTTATTTGCGGTTGTTAGGATCCAAAGTCTCCGCTTTCCATATCGAGTTCAAGATCTACTAGAGTACCCCAAACGTAGAAACCTTTTCGTTTTCGAGCGCACTGCGTGCGCCATACCACACAACAAAACGTCTACATAGGTATCTTGCAGAAGCACTCTGACCGTCTTGAACAGATACCGACATGTCCTCTCCTGCGTACAAGTGCAGCTCGGTTCGTTGGCACCCCCGCTCTTGCAAGACAAATAGTAGAAGCAGTGACGAGGGAACGGCATGGGGACGATGGACGAAAAACAAATGAGTGTTCTCTTTTCGGCAGAGAAACGCAACCGTTATCGTGCCTTGGTTCATTGATAGCCAAAGTGGCGATGATGGCCAACAAGGATGTCCGACCGTTGTCGTCCGCGCTCTCATCCGACTTTTTAATATCAACGCAGGAGGTTCCGCGAAGTGCGGACCGCAATCCGACGCGAACGTTTTATCTTTGGTGAGTCGTCTCAGCAAGCGTGTATAAAGCTGTTTCTCAGTGGCTTTATTTCTGTAGGCACGTCGACTTGACAAAAACCTACTCGGCGCTCCTCGCGAGTCTCTACCAGACGCTGTTCAACATTGACATGCGTCGACAAGCGGAGCAGGAGGAGGCAAACGTCAAAACTGTCCTGACGAAACGAAAGTGCACAGATGTCGCTCAGGACGCAAGTCTGTTAACGCGCATGGAACGGGAGGTGTTGGCGGAGTGAGAGCGAAAACGGGAGATGCTGGACGTGTTAGAGATGCGGGTGGAGGAGGCTGTGATTTGGGTGGTGATACGGATGATGCGTAAATGTATAGAACACTGGCGATTGAGGAGATTCAGGGTGTTAGATGATGACTTAACCGCAACTCGAATGCAATGCTGGAAGTTGGTCAGAGTGGGAGGGAGAGACTGGAACGGTCCAGCTGTCAATTGTTGCCTGTGAGGATGGCGTCACCGAGCGATGTCCGTCGTTCAAGATTTCAACCGTTCTCAAGAACGTGCATAGAAAACGTACAGATGCATTACCTACCGTTTCTCACTTCTGCGCTCTCTGTCCTCCACATGCCTCATACCGGTGGATCCATCTCCAGGATGATCGTCGTTGTTGAAAGGAGGGTATGTGAAAATATTCATGTGTGGTGAGCGCGTGTCGAGTCTGAGATCCTCTGATGGAGTTCAAGGGTTAGTGCATTTGGAGCACACAATCAGAAGGAGGATCTACGGACGCGTACGATGGCATGTAATAATTGTCCCTTGAATATGTCAATGGAAGCTGGTCTACAGCCTATCGAGGATCACATTGCTATTTCAGTTCTACGAGATAATAATCAGATAGTGAGGCCGGGAGAACATCTGACGAAACAATACGAGAGGAACCATCTTCAGGATCCTCGACTGATAGGTAAGGGACATACGTTGAAATAGAGAATTGTCCATCTGCCACTTATACGCCCTCGCGATGGCTGATCGAGGGAGTGTCGGCGTGAGGGGGGCAGAAGGCGGAGGTGAAGGTGAAGGGACGCACGTTCACGAAAATGTCTGTCTTGCACTTGTACGTCTTGGCGAGGAATATGTCGAAGGCTGACCGGGGGAGCATGAGCGGGTAGAAGGTGACGGTGACGGTGAAGGTGAAGGGCCGCACGTTCAAGAGGATGTGTGTCTTCCACTTGTACGTCCTTGCTAGGGTTACGTCGCAGGCTGACCGGGGGTGCATGAGCGGGGCAGAAGGTGACGGTGACGGTGAAGGGCCACACGGTCAAGACGATGGCTGTCTCCCAGTTGTACGCCCTCGCCAGGGTTATGTCGAAGGCTGACCGGGGGAGCGTGAGCGGGGCAGAAGGTGACGGTGGCGGTGAAGGTGAAGGAACGCACGTTCAACACGGTGTCTGTCTTCCACTTATACGTGCTCGCGAGGGTTATGTCGATAGCTGATCGAGGGAGCTTGAGCGTGAGCGGGGCAGAAGGCGGGGGTGAAGGTGAAGGTGAAGGTGAAGGTGAAGGTGAAGGTGAAGGTGAAGGGCCGCACGTTCAAGACGATGTCCGTCTGTCACTTGTACGTCTTCGCAAGGGTTATGTCGCAGGCTGGCCGGGGGATCGTCAGCGTGGCACACGGTGACAGTGGAGGTGAAGGTGAAGGGACGCACGTTCAAGACAATGTCTGTCTGCCACTTGTACGTTCTCGTGAGTATCATGTCAAAGGCTGAGTGGGAGAGTGTGAGCGGAGCAGAAGGTGAAGGTGAAGGTGAAGGTGAAGGTGAAGGTGAAGGTGAAGGGACATACGTGGATTAGAGAATGGTCTGTCTGCCACTTATACGTCCTCGCGAGGGTTATGTCTAATGATCCGGAGCGTGAGTGGGGCAGAAGGTGACGGACACACTGTCTGCCACCTGTATGTCATTGCGAGGGTTATGTCAAAGGAGATGATAGACTGACCTGGGGAGCGTCAGCGGGGCAGAAGGCGAAGATGCAGGGACGCACGTTCAAGACGATCTTTGTCTGCCACTTGTACGTCCTCGCGAGGGTTATGTCGAATGATCCGGGGGAGCGTGAGGAAGGCAGAAGGTGAAG
Source organism: Leccinum uliginosum (assembly GCA_038091455.1). NCBI lineage: Eukaryota > Fungi > Basidiomycota > Agaricomycetes > Boletales > Boletaceae > Leccinum > Leccinum uliginosum. The sequence goes on from JBBPOM010000237.1 coordinate 34,949, forward strand.
GTGAAGGTGAAGATCAAGGGACGCACGTTCGAGACAATATCTTGCTGCCATTTATACGTTCTCGCAAAGATAATATCGAAGGCTGACCGGGGGAGCGTGGGCGCGGCAGAAGGCGAAGTCGAAGGGACGCACGTTCGAGACAATATCTTGCTGCCATTTATACGTTCTCGCCAAGATAATATCGAAGGCTGACCGGGGGAGCGTGGGCGCGGCAGAAGGCGAAGTCGAAGGGTCGCACGTTCAAGACGATCTCGATCTACAACTCGGGCATCCTCGGGGGGGATATGTCCAAGGCTGACCGGGGGAGCGTGATCGGAGCAGAAGGTGACCGTGAAGGTGAAGGGGAAGATGAAGGGACGCACGTTCAAGACGATGTCTGTCTGGCACGTGTACGTCCTCGCGAGGGTAATGTCGAAGGCTGACCGCCGGAGGGACGTGAGCGTGGCAGAAGGTGACGGTGACGGTGACGGTGAAGGGCCGCACGGTAAAGACGATCTCTGCCTGCCACCTGTACGTCCTCGCGTGGGCTGTGTCGATGGCTGACCGAGGGAGCGTGAGCGGGGCAGAAGGTGAAGAAGGTGAAGGTGA
>JBBPOM010000238.1:0-35460 GCA_038091455.1 Leccinum uliginosum
GAGACGATTCGTCGAGTGAAATCGCCTAATAATGATGCATTGACAACATCGAGCCAACGCAAGACGATCAAACGCACCTTCTCCGCATCATTCAACGCATCCTTCCATAAACCATTAGCTATGTATGCTTTACTCCGCTCAACTAGGAGTTCGGGTGATCGGGGATCGAATGATAGTGCGGCTGAGTAGTGCAAAATGGCATCATCATGCCTTTTTGTATGCATAGCGATATCCCCAAATGATTTGAGTTTCTCTGAGTATCAATGGATGAAGTTGAACATCCAATAATGCTAAATGCACTCACCAATAATCCATTTCGCCTGCTCATCATGTATGGTTATCTGCCCCGCCAACTCGTCCACCATTTTGTGCAAACAATCGCTAGCATCAAGTATATTGTGGGTTGTCTCTAGTTGTTCACATATTGTTCGATATGTCATGAATCTCGGAAAAGTGAACTCGAAACAAGATATGTCAGGCGCACGAATGATACCGAAGAAAAACAGGCATACTCACGTTGGTAGCAGCAGACAGGGCATGCCTCCATGAACCGCTCGCCAACGTTGCATTCGCCCACTCTCGCAAAAGCGGTGTAGGAGTAGTCATCGAATCGACGGATGCCTTTGGGATTGCGTCTCCATCGCCGCTGGGAGTGGAGAGGAATCGTTGTGCGAAGCCTGGTAGGAAAAATAAACAATAATCTGAATGCAAAGCGGACGAAAGGGGTGAAGATGATCTCACTTGAAACCCACTCGGCGACGGGAACACCTGCATGAGCTTCCGTATCGACAGGGAGTACAATCTTCAAAAAAGAATCCTCCGCTTCTTTTCTACGACCCGTCGCAAACAGAGCTTCACAAACATGCTGTTGAATAATGACATCGGGATCATCAAATTTCCAACCAAATGCCTGTCAAGAGCGATGGTCATTACACGCACGTCAGTGGGGGCTATTGGTATGGAACTTGCCATCGAGAACATGACAAGAGAAGGCCCCGTACGAGACCGTATCCTGGCTCGTGCCCGCTCAAATGCCTGAACAGCATCCTCATAATTCCCGCTGGCCATCCGTGAGTTTCCAAGAAGAAGATGCATGTATGCCTACTTGAAATTTGAGACGCGAACTTCGGAATATACATTATGCACCTACCAGAACTTCATGGCATGTTGCATCAAATCCAACCGTAGAAATAAGGTCGCCTACCCGCGATATTGCATCGTCATGTTCTCCAGTCATAAACACGATTATAGCCTAAGCAGCACAGCCAGTTAGGAGGGGAAATGTATTCGTATGTATGGTTTAAATACCTTGAGCAAGAGGAGGAAGCTCACGCTGACGTGGGACGAGTGGCAGTACTCGAATGCAGTATCGCAAGCGCGACACGCCTCGGGCCCCTTTTCCTGGCCAACGAGTGCAATACTCTTTGCAACATAGCCAAAGACGGACGGCTGAATACCGATGGACTTGGAGTGAATCAGTGTCATGTATATGAGGGCAGAATAGCAAGCACCTTCTCGGCATCGACGATTGCATCGTCCCATTTTTGCAAGCGTGTCCGGACGAGAGCTCGACTGGCAAGTAAATGATGGCTTGGACACAGAGACGTTAGGATTGCAGCGGTCAATGACTGCTCCGAGTTTTCAAGTTGGCCATTCTTCCAGGAGTCGACCACAGCGGCATCGATCTGAATGTCTGGCGCCTGGACCGATGAGTGTAGAGATATCGAAAAACATGAAGAGGAACGACCAGGGAGATTAAGATGTTCAGATACTTCGAAACGGAGCAACGAGACACAGCACTTACAATGATGCGAGATAGTTTCTTGATGGTGATCTTCCCCCCGAGTCCACCGATAGCAAGAAACTGATCATCTGGTGAGAGTGCGATGGGTCGCGTGTTTTGATCATGTTTGATGGAACCGAGTGGACTATGCGTCGACGCGTGCCAAAACGTAACATTACGCGTCGCCGAGTATGCGATGAATTCTTGCTGCTGAGAGATATATATGGACGAGTATCGATTGCTATCTGGAACTGTCCATTCCGATATAAACGACTTGGTACACGGATCAAATTGCTTGATTTTGTTGTTTGACAACACCAGGAGGTAGCTATCGAACCAGAGGAGACCAGCAATATTGTCTTGTGGCGTGATGACTTTTAGCCTGATGTCCGCGAGTGAACGGCCGTTGTGGCTATTATAGACGCGAACACTTTCATGAGTGGCTGTCGCAATCCGATCGCCGCTGGGGGAGTACTTTACGGCTATCACCTCCTTTTTGTGCTGGAGTGAGCGGAAAGCTGTTTGAAAAGGCACGATGTCCCAGATGGTGGCTGCGTTATAGGATGCAACGACAAGTCGGGTCGAGTCCGGGGAGAAATCGACTCCGTTGATGCTTCCGTTATGCTCCCAGGCCTTTTCGTATGTCGTCGCATCCCACACAAACACCCGGCCCCATTGTGTACCCGCTGCGATCCACTTCCCATCCTTTGACACAGCGAAACAGTGGACAACCCCACATTGCAGTGTTGCTAGTCTCTTGCCATCTTCTACTTGCCATACTTGAATCCCAGCGTCACTGCTGCAGTAAAGATGCTCGCTATTTGCTGAGAATGCAACGGCCAGTATATCAGCACTGCCCGTATTAATTTCTACGAACAGAGATCGCTCTTTTCATACGATCAGCATGGAAACAACGCTAGTATTTCGCTACGTACCGGACATTGTCACGACGCGGTCGGCGATACGTCGTACCAAAGAGATGGTGAGAATCAAGAATCAAGATATGACCGTTACGCCTTATTCGCTACACGTTCCGCTGCCTCGTGTCTTCCGAGTTGGTGCTTGCTTGCGCTTGCATTGCAGCCGTGTTCGGAACACCAGCATCATACCTTATTTCAGCATCCGGTTTGTGAATGATGATAATGATAATAATGTATTCATCCGTCCTTGGCTGCAGTACGCTGACCATCATCTGTCTTGATGCCTACCTTAAAACAAGTGGGACTATTCGTAAGTATCATAAGCACAAGCCATTTTAACGTCCACGGACTTACCCAGCGAGAACATCATGATGGATGCGTGCAGAGTCTTGCTCGGCATCTACCGAACACTTCGTCACTCAGTACTCAGTACTCAACTTATATGGTCCTCGGTTTATTTAAAGGCCCACTACTATTAATGTTACCAGGCACCCGCTCAAGCACAAGTCACAAAGCCCGCAGTGATTGAAAATGGAATCGAGTTTATTGGCGTTTCGGTGCGTTCGGCCGAACTTGAGGGCGCACAATGACTTCAGTGCTTGGGTCCACAAACACAGGAGCTCCACGACGCCGCGTCTCGACTCCCACTGCACTGAACGGCCGCTGGGCCATGTAATAGGTTTCTTGCATCTCAAAGATCGGTAATTCTACTCAGAGATCGTAATGCCACTTCCAACAGAACTGAGACTCTGCCTTCAACGTTTTAGTCTCTATGGACCCTAAAGGACGGCTCCTTTTTCACGGAACACACGCCATGATGTACTCTGAGTCGTTGATCTAGGTCCAATTCCGGAAACGCACAACGGTCCGACGTACCCATGAGGTCGATGCACTCCGCACCAATGGCCCGTCCTACTCCGGCCTTCTGCTTGTCCATCTGCCGTCTTTCGAGACAGCGAGACAAGACACACACTCCACCTTCCTGGTTGCATCTTCCTTTTACTCCTCCGCCCCACGCACATGTTCCTGTTGGTCGTTCTCCGCCCTTCCGGCCAAAGACACGGAACACGGATAAATCGATTATCACGCCGATAGCACCCGTTTCCAATAATTGTCCTCGAATTACGGCAAGCTAAAATGACTCTTCACCCGCCTTGACCATGATTCAGGAACAACCGCGATATATACACCCCCCTCCCTTCCTTTTGCGGGTTTGTATGGCCGGTTAGACGAGATAGCGTGTATTCGGTCTCCGCAGTTGCAGTCATACCGGTATCACACACAGCCAATCGTACATGTCCCGATTGCCACGTCGTCCGTGGTATGTGGGTTCTTCGTCCGGGCCAGTCTCACTCCCGCGAGACACATTATACGACCGCGGCTCTCGGACGACGCTTTTAACCCAATGTGCCCCACCAACTGACCATCTATCATTCTATTTTCTCTCTCATCGGGGACAGCGGCCTCATGATTTACTCAAGAAAAGCCTATCGCATCCAAATTGTCGGAGTCGGTGGGAACCGATCGAATTATAAGTCGTGCAGGTCTCCCCATCTGCGAATTCGCTCTCACAGATCGACTACCTTTGGGGCTTTCCGGCTACACTTTCACTACTTGGGGTTCGAGCCGCTGTTATCGCTCTCTCACCGCGCACTGCGTAACCTGTCCAGGGGGGGGAACACAGCTGAAACCAGGGAGAAAGCACGTCAAGCAATTCCCTTATCTCGGAATCCAGAACGACAAAAAATATAGACGCAATGCGCACCAACCTCCGAACGCCGCCACCTGCTGTTTCCTAGTCTCATTTTGCGTACCGCTGAATCCTACAGCACAAGGAGCATAGCGTTATGCACATCGTGCAGGTCACCTCGGCCGTGGGTCATCTACCTGCCACTTTGAATAGACGTACGACTTCCTCAGCCCAGGGACAGTCGGGGCGATTCCAGAAGAAAGAACGAGAAAAAAATGACAAGCGTTCTTCCTTGGTCTCGGAACTCGGAGCGACAAACAATATGCGCCTATCGCCGCCATATACTCTCATACTGCGAACCGCTGAACGCCATCATGTACGTTCATCCTCGGCTACGAGTCACTTTTAAGAAAGACGAGCTCCCTTGACCACGACGGAGCGAAGAAAGAGAAAAGCATCCGTACAAGGGTCTTCCCTCGTCTCGGAGCTCGGAACGGCAGCCATCCCCGGCTACTTACTTCAAAGTTGGCTCCTTCCCAGTCTTCCGCGCAAGCTTTCAAGCACCTCCGATCGACACCACACTTTCTTCGGATCAGACCAGCCACAACGTAAAACTCAAACCCCCCATTTTTTTTGCAGCGCGGCCGTTCCGACGACCCGAGCCCGAAAGAGTGGAAGATCAACTACGTCACGTCACCCCCCGCCGAGGAGACCCCAATGTTTCCAACAAGCTTGATCGGCCCGAACGCGTCGCAGTCGGTCTCCGACTTCACATGTTATCAGATAGTTTGGTTCGAGCCGAGTTTCCAGCGGGCAATGCAAGCGTCTCATATCGAGTTCAGACTCATGTTTATGTGTTAACACATGTACGCATGCTCACACTCGGATGTGTACAATTCCCCTCCAGTGCTGCATGTGGTGTGTTTATCACCTGGGACGAGCGGATGCAGCACACGACCCACCGAATCGCTCACACGACAAACTTACCTCCGTGTATACACTCCCTAGATCAGCCAATGGAGAATCACACTCAAAACCCTCCACGGCCCCGGTCAACGATATAGACAACGAAACATCCCATCGATCGTCAGCATCCTCACATGTACACATATATCGTCCGGATCTCGCATACACACACCCTCGCCATCAGAAATCGAATCAAAAGGAAGACGGAGAAAAAAAAACCAAAAAAAGGATTCATAGATTGTATATCCGAGATCCCATCAATCCAACCTCCCCCCTTTCACATGTCGCTTCTCCGCCTCCCAGTCCGCAGGATGGTCCCTCAACACGCTCCTCAACGCCCAAAATACCGCACCGATCAGACCCATGATGGCCAGGACGGTCATGTACGGATGCTCGACGATCAATTCTTGCATTCGGAGTAGCATCGCGTTTAGAAACTGGGATAACGTGAGCCTACAAAGATGAAACACAAACGTAAACGCGACCCACATGTACACTTCGCTCGAGAATGTTTTGTGAATGTTTCGGACGAGCGGTGCCATCAAGGATTGCCTCGAGCGCGGACGCGACACTGATCGAGTTGAGCACGATCGCGTGCCCTGAACCGTCCTTGTTGTAGTACAGCAGATGCTTATCCCCCAATGAGCAACGCAACTTGCAAACGGCATCACAAACGAACTGACCTCGTGATCAGCCACGACGATCTCGGGCTCCGTCTTTAACCTGATCCCATACATGTCCTTCATCCACTTGCCCCACTGATCCGCATCCATCCACGTAAACACTACGTCCCGTACTCTGGCAGACCCGTCCAACTCCCCACGCCCCGCCGCACGCCGCAACCGCCACTTTTGCGCAATCACTTGCAACTTGTCTGACACCGTCCCTTCCTGTCCCTTGGGCGTCGCGACGATAACGACGAGTGGCTTGTGCGGTGCGTACATCACTTGCTGGAAGACATCCTTGGAAAGCTCAAACGACGACGGGAAGCGGTTGACGTTTAGCCATGTCTTCAGTGCCTCTGCGGATTCCGAGGAAGAAGGGAGACCAAAGACCGTTACGGGCTCGCGCGCGTCCTTGTCCTTGAACGCGAGCAGAGCCGAGGGGGTATTGGGCGAGAGTTTGTAGTCATGGAAAAACTGAGAAGAGGAGGAAACATAGACAGGTGGGGAACCAAGGAGGAATTGCGTGCTTTTGGCGATGGCGTGCTGTCGGGGGTGATGCTCGTCAGCGGGGGAGAATATATGCGCGCGAGAAAGATACACACCACGACTTGCTCATCGGAAGCGTCGTGGAGCAAAAGGTACACGACAGCATTGTCACGCACGACTTGTTCCAGTTCTGAGGCACCATCGATCACCTGCATCGTTCTGTGAAACAATGAGTTGCAGTCAGGATGTCAAGGCGAAAAGCGCACGGGTTAGAAGCCTTGTCGGCAAAGGAGACGAGTTGGTCGTATGACCTTCCGCCCGTGTACTCTGTCTTTACGCCGTTTGCGTAGTAGAACATCATGGGGAACCCGGTGACGCTCTGACTGGTACAAAGTGCCTTGTGCTGCTCGCAGTCCACTTCAGCCATGTTGAGCTTGTGTTGCATGCGTCGGGCGAGCATGGTCCACGTCGGGGCCAGTTTCTTGCAATGTCCACACCTATGCCTGTGTCAGCATATACGGTGACGTGGTGATATGACAGCTACCAAGGAGCGAAAAACTTGACGAATACAGGCCCTTTGGCGAGGAAACCGTCGAATGTTTGCACGTCGAGGGGGACTACCGTTCCCGAGGGGTTGAATTCCACGCGAGGGGTTTGGAGGACGAGTTCGAGGGCGGGCGTTGGCGTTGGTGTTGGGGTGGGCGTGGGCTCTTGTTCCGTCGACGGGGACACTGGAGCTGGCTCCTCTTCCTTGGTCGCTGTGGATGTTGTGGGCTCTGCGTGGCTGCGCAGATAGTCGACCAAGAGCTCAAACTGTCTGTCTGCACCGTACGTCTCTACAAACTCGCCGTTGCGGTATAGATTCATTTGTGGGTATCCGGTGATGCCGTTGTCGTTGCAAAGGTCTGGGAGGGTGTATTGGAGGGTGTTGGGGAAAGACAAGGGGGGACGTACCGCCATTGAGTGCGCAGTTGACCTGGGCGAGATGTATGCCGGGGTCGGAGAGGCCCTCAAAGTGAGCGACGACGTCGTTCCATGTTGGCTCAAAGTGGCGACAGTGACCACAATAAGGCGAGAAATGTTCGATGAACCTGGTCCAAGTTGAGAGTTCCAAGTTGGCACGATAGCGACCATGCGACGCACCAGACGCCCTGTGCTATCGATTCCTTGAAATTTTGTGGTATGAGTGCTGTTGGAGCTGCGTTTGCACAGAGTGCGAGGAGGGATATAATTTTCACGACCTGCATGAAAGTTGTGACTAAGAAGAGTTACTTGTAATGGAACTCGTCGAAGTGTATCGCTACCCTCAGTTCACTCATCCTGTCGTGTATGCAGCCAAGTTCAAGCACGTCAAGAACGCCGGCGAGATCAGAGCGCGCATCGTCAAGGCGGCCTCGATGGAAGGCGCAGAGGGCGACGAGGAACGCGATGCGGTCAACTTTGCGTTCATCAACGCCAGTCTGGTCTGTCGCCGAGAATTTCTTGACGTCGTGCTCATCGCCAGGGCCAGATCACGAGCCCCCTCCACCTGCAGACCGCTGCCATGCAAGCGCTCGTTGCCGAGTCTGAGAAGAGCATGCGGACAAAGACACTCCATTCCGAGATCATCTGGAATCTCAACCCGACCAACAACGTTCGTTTTCCGCTGTCTTCGTTCCCATAGCCCGTGTGACGTCCTTTCCAGATCACGGAGGCATTTAAACGATATGGTGTCTCTGACAAGACGACGGATCTGATCGTGATGCATATCGCGTCGTGGGAGCGAGAAGATATCCTGGAAAGAATGCGCGCGGTCGTGGACGGAGAGCTCGATCTGCTCGCGAACGTGTCTCTTGTCACTGACTGGGACACGGTGATAAAGGCGAGTCAGACGCTATTTTTTCGATACGATCGCTCATGGTGTCTACAGCATTACCGACTAGATCAGGAGGAGGAGAGGGCGATCGTCGACAATATCGTGGTCAGTTCCGTTGCGATGAAGTCGGTGTAAATAGAATGTGCGAGTGGGAATTTTATGAGTGTGTCTCATATATTTATGTACTTTTTCTCGTTTATTTCGCCAAATGTCCTCCTCCTCCTCTCCCATCATCGCTCCAAATGCTCTCCTTCCTCGTCGTCGTCGTCACTCTGGCTCAACCACGTCGCCCACTCGGCTGCACAAGAGCGACGACGGCGAGTCAGACATCGAACTCACACCCCCGCAACGTCCAAAGTCGACACCAGTAGACGAACGCCCCCAAATGCGCCGTAGAGCGAGCTCATCCTCTGCCTCGGATAAAGAGACAATGCAAATTGACACCGTCTCCGACCATCCCAGCCCAGAACGTCCAACCCGTCCTCTCCCTGCATCCAAAGCTCGCAAAATGGCAACGACAAAGTCACACAATCCCCTCCCTCGACCCGCCAACCCCTCCATGATCCCCGTCCAGGCACACGTCCCCAAGGGCGGTATCACGTCTTCTCAACGGAGACTCTTCGTCATCCTGGAGCAGGCTTGTCTAGAGGCCTACAGGGTCACCAGCGGTGCAAAGTCAAAGGGCGGCAGAGAGGGCGATGTCAAGTACACCCTTCTAAACTGCGACGATCACCAGGGCATCCTCGCCAAGACAGGCAGGGATATTGCCGACGCACGTCCTGATATCACACATCAGGTATTCCAATTCGTTTTGATGCCCGCACTCTTTCTTATCTCCCTAGTGCTTGTTGACCCTGCTCGACTCCCCCCTCAACAAGGCCGGCTTGCTCCAGGTGTACATCCACACCGCCAAGGGCGTCCTCATCGAGGTCAACCCCCATGTGAGAATACCGCGCACTTTTAAGCGGTTCAGTGGCTTGATGGGTACGCGATCTATCCCACTGCACTGCTCCCTCACTGGCTCATTCGTTCTCAGTCCAGCTCCTCCATAAACTCTCCATTCGCGGCGTCAACGGTTCCGAAAAGTTGCTCAAAGTGATCAAGGTCCTATTTCTTCGCACATACCGCTGTTCCGCCGCTGACATCGGATCTAGAACCCGATTACGGACCACCTTCCCGTCAACACCATCAAACTAAGTATGTTCCATTTCTTCCATGTCCCCAGATCCAGCATCACTAACACCCTTTACAGCGCTGTCCGGGGACGCGCAGACAGTCCGGCTGTCAAAATACATGGCTACGTTGCCAGAAACGCACTCGATCGCCGTCTTTGTCGGTGCGATGGCACGCGGTCGCGACGACTTTGCCGATCACGTTGTTGATGAAAAGATCAGTATCTCCGAATACCCTTTGAGCGCATCAGTCGCGTGCGGCAAGGTAAGTTGGCTTTCCTCTCGACTTTCTGTGTCGCCGATCCCCATTTCCACCAGTTTTGTTGTGCACTCGAAGAGCTCTGGGACATTGTGTAATGATGACACGACAAGCACGCCCTCCAAAAAAATGTAACACCACACGTTTCCCTCGGTTGGCTCGGTTCACGAAGATGTACTAATCAGAAAACACCACATGTTAGCCCCGCTTGTTTCGTGCTTGTTCACTCGTTGCATTTCAACCTGCGTTTCTGCTCAGACATCTGTGCGTCTGTCCGACGAGCACTTTTCCTCGTGTACTAGTAGTAGCTAGATAATTCCAAGCCCCATCGCATTAGATCCACGACTCAACTCGTGGACCTGGGCTCTGGATATAATGATGCGAATTTTATTTATTATGTTTTACTTGAAATCCGATGCGAGCGAGGCACACGCGGCAGCGCAGCTCATGTGGAGCCTTGGCTATATTTGAGTTTCAAACTACCGCTTGGACTTGCCCTCTGACAACGACACAACGACGACGACGACGACGAGCATGTCCCATCTCCAACCAGCCAGCGTCAGCCCCCTCCCCGAGGGCATCACCGACCCCAACTACAGGCCTCTACCAGGCCGTCTGGGCAACCTCACACCTCTACAACAACACGCTCTCGACTCGCTCAAGCGACAGCTCGTCGCCGAGGATCATTTTATCCCAGAGCGGATGGAAGACGCTTCGATCCTCAGGTGCTCTTTCCTTTTTTTTTCTTCTTTTCCCTCCCCATCGATCGATTGGTCGATGGTTTTGGTTGGGGAGAGATAATGACAAAACGCTTACCCCCTCTTTTTTTTTCTTTCTTTCTAGATTTCTCCGGGCGCGCAAGTTCGACGTCGTCAAGGCGAAAACGATGCTCTTGGCCGCCGAGCAGTGGCGAAAGGACTATCAGGTCGACGATATCGTCCAGTGAGTTCGTCCTTTTTTTTTTCTTATCACCCATCATCCCATGGGTCCCGCTCCGTCACTGGAGTGGGAATGTGGTTGTGGAGGAGCCTTGGGGATTTCTTCTCATCTTGACCGTCGTCGACCCGTCGTCCTTTTTCTCACTTTTACAAATTCTCTGACAGAAACTTTGTCTTTACGGAAAAGAAGGAGGTGGACAAGTACTACCCCCAATACTATCACAAGATGGACAAGGTATGTAACGTCACCACCGCTCCACATCGCCAGAGAGCTGACCACACACCACCCCTTTCCAGGAAGGTCGACCGGTCTACATCCAACGCCTCGGCAAGATCGACGTGAACGCCATCGACAAGGTCACGACCCAAGACCGCCAACTCCGCCAATTCGTCCTCGAATACGAAAAGTTCCTCACCGAGCGCCTCCCCGCGTGCGCACGCGCGGTCGGCCACCCCGTCGAGACATCGTGCACCATCATGGACCTCGCAGGCGTCTCCATCAGTGCCTTCTTCCGCGTCAAGGACTACGTCGCCAAGGCCTCCCAGATCGGACAGGATTACTACCCAGAGTGCATGGGCAGGTTTTACATCATCAACGCGCCCTGGGCGTTCTCCACCGTGTGGTCTATCGTCAAGCCTTGGCTGGACGAGGTCACGGTCAAGAAGATCGATATATTGAGCAGTGACAAGGTCAAGGAAAGGTTGCTCGCGCAGATCCCAGCGGAGAACTTGCCGGTCGAGTTTGGTGGGACGTGCGAGTGTGAGGACGGGTGTTCGCTGAGCGACGCAGGGCCGTGGAATCCCTGCCCGGTATAGATTCGGCGATGCTCTTGTGGAGGGGGGGCTCTAGCGGGTAATGTACCTATTACACATAAACATATCTAATCGTTCGTTTTCGGCTACTAGAGGTGAAGCGAGCCAATCTCATTTGAGCCCGTCGACGTTTCAGAGTGACAGTGCATACTACAGGTATGTAAATAGATAATAATCTCTTAGATAGATGTCAAAAATAACAACAGCAAACTCGCTTTTGACGAGCGACAACGCTTTAGACGTGTTCCACAGGGTCGACCTCCTTCATCCTGACCCACAGACCACCCTGTGACGTAGCAGTCAACGGACGTGGTGATGAAGGGAAAAAAGAGCCGTGCATACCTCGATATACATCGTCAAATGTGACCTCAACAACACCTGTTCCACCGCCTTGCGTCCCTCTGCCTGTGCCCATTCCGCAGGAGGCATCGGCTGCGTCTCCACATCCAGCGTGACGCCGTCGATCGACTGCAACAGCCGAACGAGGAAATACGACACCTCGTGATACGCAAACTTGTTGGCAGCGTCCAAACGCAAACGCGGATACGGATCGACCCGTCAGCCACATCACAAATGCCACGACGAGTCACGATGAAACGTACCTGTTGCCCGAGGCATATACGAGGTCCGGCGTTAAACGGCAAAAATATGAACGGATTCGGCGTCAGGTACTTGTGTAGACGTTCGTCCAGGAAGCGATCAGGATCAAAGAGGTGTGCTGGAAAAAGAATGGTTGGAGAGGGCACTGAATCGTTTATTTCGTCTGGCGCTCACCATCGGGGCCCCACAGATCTTTCCTGCGGTGCATGTGGAAAACAAAGTAAACGACACTGCGGACCGGTGGCGAGTCAGCCAGCACATTGGCGAGGGAGGAGGATCAGGATCGGTGGACTCACCTCGTTCCCGAGGTGATATAAAAGGGCTTTCCGCCTCTCAACGCAGGCCATACTTGGGGTTCCGCAGCCAACCTAGTCGGGGTGGCGATCAGTGGCAAAAAGAAACCGGAATGTGCATGTGCTCGTCATACCTGACATTAAAGGGGCTGTACGATCTCAGCATCCGACCTTCCTTTCGAGAGAACAAAGACTTACACAGGTGGATATAGACGGAGGACCTCTGATTACCGCGGGTTCAGATCAGTAAACCACCATGGGCGACGACGAGTTGCCTACCATTAATGAACGCTCTGAGGTATTTCATGTCCTTCATGTCCTCGTGCGTTGGTCGGCCGGATATTCCGACTTTGGCAATGATTTCCCCCCGTAAACGTGCAAGAACTTCAGGATGCTGAGAGAGCATGTACACCGCAGACGTCAACGTGGCAGCAGTCTAACATGCGTGATTTGACAACGTTGGCCACCGGACTAGATTCACCAGGTCGCCCCGCGGAATGGACTTACCGTGTCCCTGCCAGCGATCATGATGTTGAGCGTCTCGTCCCTGATGACCGATTGATCTAGGCAAGCAATGTCAAGCCTTTGCCCTAACGGAGCACGGAGATAAACAAACCTTCGGTGAAGTGCACAAGGTGTTCCAACAGCGTCTCCCCCTCCTTGACATCATCCATGGCCTTCTTTGTTTCAACTCCAAAACGTTGCCGTTCTTCCTTCTTCGCAAGCGCCTCCACAACTATAGGATCGATGAATTCTGAACAGACTTTCATGTGCTCCTTCACGCTATCCTGCCAAAGCTCGCTGAAGCGCCACAGAGCACCATAGTTTGTACGATAGGCCGTGGCGACTAGCGCTTCCTTGAACGCGCGGGCGAACCGATTGGCCGGATGCTTGAGGAAAGCCGGATCTTTGGACAGGGGGGACGATGGCGGGTAGAGGATTCCCGCGGAGAGCGAGCAGACGTCCTTTCCAAAGAGAAACTCGGAGGCTGAATCCAGCGTAAACCGGGACACCACGTCCTGAAAGTCGACAGGATATCCTTCGCGCAGGCGAGCCTTCATCTGTCGGATCGCGTCCTGGGCGTGTCGCTCAAAATTGTCAAAGTCGCTGATGCGATCTCTGCTGAAGAACGGTCGGGTCATCGTACGGTGAAACCTGTAAAAGGGCGTCCGTAAGTACCACGATTGTTGGCATGTCTGAGTGCATACATACTTCCAAATATCACCTGCACGAGCAAAACGAGTCCGGGCGATCATGACGACTTCATTCATGATGTCTGCTAAAGAAATAGTGCTTACCATCGGAATTAAAAACGCCCGTTCCCAACATGGAATTCATCTGGTCCTTCATGATGGGACCTAGCGGTTAGGCAAAGGTTCTTTCAGCACCATTCTGGGAACTTACAACCCACATGCACATTGCACGCACAGCCTCTCACCTTTTACGAACGACTGGAACTGCGTGGCGAGAATCGCCTGCATGGGGATTCACAAACTGTCAAGCCGAGGCGGAAAGTCGGACCCACCTTGATGTATTCAGGTTCTGTTGTACATATCTGTTGACCACGAACGGCTCAGCTCGAAAGTTGCGACTGTAGCCCTCGTCCAAAGAAGAAGAAGAAAAACACTTGCCCTGTTTTCATACAAGGTGTAGAAATTGAACGTATTCCCCATCTCGTCAAACTCGGTCTGCATATATTCACCTAAAGTAGATTTACATGGGTGAAATAGATCGGCAGGGGAGGGGAGCATCAGCATCAAACGCACCTAGATACCCATTCTTGAAGTTCCACACGAGCATCGAGAGCTTGTCCAGCGCGGCAGGCCAGCGAGAGTGGATGGTCGGGGGATATACTGCACCGCTGCGAACCGCTTCTCTGTGATTCCTGATCCGTGCATACGCAATGCTCGCTGCATACGCGACCGGTAGCGCCAAGACGTATGCCGGTACAGGCAGCCATCGCGGTAGAGGCCTTTCGAAGAGGGTCCGGTAAAGTCGGAGACCAAAGTACACCGTTGTTGGGGCGAGAAGCAGACGAGGGAGAAGTCGCACCAAGGCGACGAGTCCGGGGGGCAACTGCATGCTAAGTGGTGAGAGAATGCCTCGGCGCTCAGCCGAATTTAAGGCACATGCTAGCTACGTACAAGGCGTGAAGTGGCGCCGATCAACCGGTACGCACGGGCCCAGAGTCGGGATGCCGCCGTAGAATGACCCGATACAGCGTTGATTGTTCCCTTGACCGACCCCGGCTAGACTCGGTCCAACACTTTTCACGTTTCTTTCTTCCGCTGGAGCGGAGCGGCCCGAAGGACAGGACAGACGCTGAGGAGTGCCAGGGGTCCTGCTGGGAGATGCCGAGGAGCATATAGTTCGTGTTCAGTTTATGTACCGCTTCCTTGTCTTCCACTTTAGAGGGCATACGCCCATTCTTCTCGTGTTCGTCCTGGCCGGTACACCGCTCATATATCCTTGCCACCACCACCACAACACCAGACGAGCTACTGTGATTACCAGCGCACAAAACAGCGGCCCCACTATTGTCATTATACCATAGCCCTTTTGAAAGACACATTCGGCATGCTACAACCCGACTCGTTTGTTGCCGAAATCGAAAACCGTATATACACTCCTTAGGAAGGTGCCCCCGATGGTCCAGTATTCTGGGAATTGGGATAAAGATCAACATGGGGCATTGAAAACTAGTTTCACAAATTATGGATAGCGAAACTCACTACGTCCACCACAGATAATGCTGCTGAAACAGTCAGGCGAGCCATCCGAAACTGGTCCCATATTGAGGAGAGATGCAAGGATCTGGAATGTCCTACTGCTAGTACCGTCAAAGGAGAAGCTTATTGATGGGAACTTGTTGCATGAGACTGCAAGAGCTCGATGGAAATGAAACATCATATTCAAGTTGGAGCTGGATTGGTACTCACAACTGTGGAATGCACTCACGACATTCTTACCTCCAAGGGCTGTGTGTAGATCGTAAACCCTCGACGAATCCCGATAACCAACTTTGTGCCAGTGTCGATGATGGCAGGCACATTCGTCAGGAGTGTTTCGTGGTTGCTTTGAATTTTTGCTATGGCCACCTGTCAGAATCCCTGGATGGTCGGAACACGTTAATATGTATTAATGTTCATGTTCACTCGACATTCCAGCTCACAACCACAACCACGTGGGTACAAACGATGTCACCTGTGCACAGGTTTGTGTTTGATCCAACTCGTCTCCACTAAAAGAAGCTTGATGGAATATACAGGCTCTCCCACCTTTTCTTCATTGAAGAGTGTTTCGAATAGGGGGTCATCGGAAACCTCGAGGTTGAATCGAATGCCATTTCAAACATGCCATCTGGGGGGAATTGATTAATTCTCGTTTCTAGGATATGTTGCTGCAGCACCGATAGTCTGACGGCCTGCCTATACGCCAGTCAGAAATAATGACATTCATAAACGATATAGAACATACAGTGAGGCCAGTGCTAATGGTGACAAAATGGCTCGTTTCCAAACAATCACGAATGCCATATTCTTATCAACGGAGATTTGAGATGATTTCCATTTTGTGTGTCCTTCGCATTGTGATCAGGTAGGCCCTGGTATGAAGAGATCACTGCGTAAAATCCAGCAAATGAGCTCGAGGGGTTGACAGAAAGCACCGACCTAGAACCATTGACTTGACCACGAAGAGCATTAACGAAAACGGAATCTCCATACTTCGATATACATCGTCAAGTGCGACCTCAATAAGACCTTACCTTGCGCGCCTTTGACTGCGCCGATTCCGCCGGAGGCATAGGTTGTCTCCACGTCCAGCGTAACAGCGTCGACCGACTGAAACAGCCGAACAAGGAAATATGACACTTCGTGACACACAAACTGGACGAATGGCAACGATGATTCTTGCGAATGACGACACACATTACGCGGATCGACTCGTCAGCCAAACACAAATGATTCATAATCTGTTGTCCGAGGCAGATGCAAGGTCCAGCGTTGAATGGCAAAAAACGGATTGGGAATCAGGTACTTGTGTAGACGTCCGTCGGTGAAGCGATCCACTAAAAATGAAGAAAATGATAGTGAAAGATTAGGTGCATTGCATTGTCTAGCTTGTCTAGCGCTCACCATCGGGACCCCACAGATCTTTTCTGCGGTGTATGTGGAAAACAGGCTCGGAGTAGACGGCACTACGGACCGGACGTCAGCCAGTATGTTGGCGAGGATCAGGATCGAGTGGGGACTCACATTGTTCCAGAGGGTATATAAAAGGGCTTTCTGTCTCTCAATGCAAGCCAGACCTGGGGTTCCGCGGACAACCTTGATTGGGTGGCAATCAGGGGCAAAGGCAGCCCGAACAAGCAAGTATGCGTCTCACCTGAAATTAATTGGGCTGTACAACCTCAGCATACGTCCTTCCTTCCAAGAGAACAAAAAGTTACACAGGTGGATACAGACGGAGGACCTCTGATTACCGCAGCTTCAGTTCAGTGAACCACCCCTGGCGACTCTCCTCGGATCGTCGCCTACTATCAACGAACGCTCCGAGGTATTTCATGTCCTTCATGCCTTGCGTTGGCTGGCCGGACACGCCGAACTTGGCAATGATTTCCTCCCGTAAACGTACGAGAACATCCGAATGCCGAGAGAGCATGTACACCGCAAATGTCCATGTCGCGACTGCGTGTTAATAACGTTGGTCATTGCGAGATTCACCAGGTCGCACCGCGGAATGGTCGCACCGTCTCCTTGCTAACAACCAAGATGTTCAGCATCTTGTCTCTGATGACCGATCTATCTGACGAAGAAGAACATGCACCATCAATATATCGAGCCTTTCTTCACAGAGCGCGAAGATCAACGAACCCTCGGTATAGTTCACGAGGTGCTCTAACAATGTCTCCCCCTCTTTGACATCTCCCATGCCCTTCTTGACGTCATGTCCAAGACGTCATTGTTCTTTCTTCGCGAGCGTATCCGCAACTGTAGGGTCGATGAATTCTGAACAGACTTTTAGGTGCTCCTTCATACTATGCCGCCAATGCTGGCAGAAGCGCCACAGACTGCCATAGTTTGCACGATTGGTCGTGAAGACCTGCGCTTCCAGGAACGCTCAGGGTTGGACAGATAGCTCGGGAAGGCCGGATCCTTGGACAGGGGAACCGATGGCAGGCAGGCGATGCCCGCGGAGAGCGAGTAGACGTCCTCTCGAAAGAGAAACTCATTGGCCGAGTCGAGCGTGAACCGAGATGCCACTTCCTGAAAGTCGACGGAATACCTTTCCCGCAGGCGGATCTTCATTTGTCGGATCGCGTCCTAGGTATGTCTCTCAAAGTTGTCAAAGTCGCTGATGCGATCGCTGGTGAAGAGCGGACGGGTCATCGTACGGTGAGATCTAAATCACTAGAACAGACGTCAGCACTGTGGTGGACGAGGCCGAGTGGGCGTGTTGCAGGGTACACATACTTTCAAGTGTCGCCTACTCATGCGACCGTCATCCATCATATCATGCATCGCATGTGAACACGAAACGGTGCTCAAAAACGCCCATTCTTAACATAGGCTTAAGTAAATTGGTCCTGGAATATAGGTTCTATAATTTACGCGATTTGAAGCTCTCTCAGTCCTCTCTGGGAATCTGCACTTATAATCTCACAGTACACTCACCTTTTGCAAAGGACAGGAACTGCGTCACGAGAATCGCCTGCAGGTCGTTCAGTAATCAGTAATCAGAGGATGGAAACCGAACTCAAAGTCGGACTGTGACCTACCTTGATGTATTCGGGTTCCATGGTACACATCTATTGATGGCTTTTCGAAAATTATGATACTTTGGGCGTCTAGGGCAATGACCTCCGCGTAAAAGGAATTGCCACACACACCTAGATTCACGCGACTAAAGTTCCACACGAGCATCGAGATTCGAGAGCTTGTCCAGCGCGTCAGGCCAGCGAGAGCGAATGGTCGGGGGATGCACTATGATACCACTGCAGGCCGCTTCTCTGTGGTCCTCGATCCGTATATGCTTACGCGATGCTCGCTCCGAACGCGGCCGGTAGCGCCATCTTCGACATATGCCGGAACAGGCAGCCATCGCAGTGGAGGCTTTCCAAGGAGGGTTGGTAAAGTTGAAGGTCAAAGTTCACCGTTGCGGGAGCGAGCAGGAGGAGTCCGACACATCAAGGCGACGAATCAGGGCGGCGATTGCATGAAATTCAACCAGTGCGACGTATGCTTGTATGTCTTTACAGTACCAGCGCGACCTGCCCGGCAGCAACAGGCTCGAGCTCATCGAGTTAGAAGATAAATAAAAACCTACTTACATAATCACCTTGCGTCATCGAGGTCATTGCCAGTGGAAAGGTTTCCCCGTGTTCGGTTCTTGTACCACACGTGCAACATAATGCATGAACGTTGAACAGTCGATTCGAGACGACAGACGGCGTCGCACTGGTACTTGATATAAAAGACTCTAGACTCGCGTTGCATTCCCCCAGTGGATTTCCACATCTTTAACCCCTTCTTCAACGTGGTTGTTTTACTCGTGTGAACTCTAGGAAGTTAGTACTTACGCTAGCCAGCGCCACATGACATCTTTTTGACGGTTATCTCTATTAGTATCTCTTCTCTTTAAAATATTCCCTTTCTCTCGACCGTCGTGGACTCAAGGGGTTTGGCCACCCCTTCAAGTACCCCCAGTCGGCACTCTCAAAAACAAACCATTATCCAGTTTATTAATACAGAAGGGTGTCCAAACCCCAGTCGCCGAGAGAAAGCAGTTGTGGCCAACCCAAGTCTTCTCTCGCACTTGCCACTCATCCAGCAGACTCTTTGCTAGGCGGGCCACTGCACGATTGCCCGGCTCCCGCCCCGGCCTTTGAGACAGATTGACCTGGAGTCCTGAACCACTCACGTCATACATACGCAATGACTTTGTCCCCGCCCTTCTCCCACACGGGCCACACCATCTAGTTTGAAGCCACTTCATGTCAAGCTTTCAAGTCCGATGAACGCTAAATTACATTATAACATTGGGGACATGCCAATCCAACAGTGTATGTACATATATGAGCCTCGACGAGTCATAGAAGATAACGCGTAACATTAAACCATGCAGTATGATGACGATGAGCGCGCGTTCCGTGGTCACGCACTCTCCTCCATCCTCACCCACAAACCGTCCTGTATCCGAGGTCAACAAGATCGATCATATCAAAATATGTAATGTTGTGGAACACTTACATGGACATACATGGTAAGGTGACTCCGGAGGATCGCCTTCTCTATCCCTTTTCGGCCAGGGGACAGTGCCCATTCAGGCGGTGCAAGTGTCTGCACGTCCTCCGCAAGCGAAATCGAAGAAAAGCTTTGGAGAAGGCGGACGAGGAAGTAGGAGACTTCGTTGTAGGCAAACTACCCGAGTGTTTGAATGCCGAAGAAACGGGGATCTATACGTGAGACACTTTACCTGTTGGCCTAGACAGATTCTCGGGCCGGCGTTGAAAGGAACAAAGATAAACGGGTTGGGCGTCAAGAACTTGTGGAGTCGTTCGTCCAGGAACCGATCTGGGTCAAATTCATCCGCTGCGAAACAGCGAGTAAGCACTTCATCCAGAAGTAGACGACATCCTTACCATCTGGCCCCCAAAGGTCCTTTCTGCGATGCATCAGGAAGACCGAATAACTCACACTGAAAAACAGGTATCCAGCTCAGCATGGAGAAACCAATTGAGAAGATAAGATGATGCCTTACCGTGTGTTTGCAGGAACAAAAATAGGTTGTGCTCCCTTGGCAGGTGGCAATACAACAGGCTCAGTGCTCGTTCTGCAGACGTGTAAATTTAAAAGAACCATATCCCAACCGTGGCTAGCCTCACCGACTGTTGAAGGGACTTGAGTATATCAATCAGCGTTCTATTCTTCTGGACCCACAGACAGTGCGGACTCACACTGGAGGGTACAGTCGTAACGTTTCTTCACAAGCTGTGAGTCCATGGTGTAGCTCAAAGGATTCTCGGCATGACATACCATTGATGACTGCCTTGAGATATTTCATCTCGCGAAAATCATGCAACGTGGGACTCCTCGAGTTACCGACCACCGTCAAAATCTCCTCGCGAAGTTTAAGGAGCACATTTGGGTGCTGAGACAACATCCAAATGGCGAATGTCAGTGCACCCGCGGTCTATGACACATGGATCCATTAGTCCAAACGTGCAATACGCGAAACATATGCTCACCGTATCCCGACCCGCGATCATGATATTCATGGTTTCGTCTCTTATCACGGTAAGATCTACAAAGTCGTGAACATGAATAAATGTTGAAATGCTATTCAGAAGCAAAGTACCTTGCCTTCTGTGTAATTTACGAGATGGTCCAGCAGCGTGTCTCCTTCCAAGATCTCCCGATCCTTCTCATCTTTCTCGGAAATCAAACCTGCGTCTTTCATTTCCTTTTTCTTGGCTAACGCTTCTTCCAATATGGGATCAATGAACTCCTGGCAAACATGCATGTGCTTCTTGACACGATCGCCCCAAAATTCGAACAGGCGCCACGATTTCCCGAAACGTGCTCGGTAAGAGGTAGCTGACTGTGCTTCAAGGAATGCTTGGGAAAACTGGTTGGACGGATGGCTCATGACGTCGGCAGCAAGCGGGGAATTGGGGGGGTTAACTAGTCCGGCAGAGAGCGAGTGTACGTCTTTCCCGAATAGGAATTCCGTCGCAGAGTCCAGCGTAAATCGCGATACCATGTCCTACGTCGCACGGTCAGTAGAACGGTCTGCGACAGTGATTCGAGTGAGGTTGGCACCTGGAAATCGACCGGGTAGCCTTGTCTTAACCTCGATTTCAGCTGCCCTATGGCGTCATCAGCATGTTTTTCGAATATCTCAAAGTCGCTGATTCTGTCCCTGTGGAAAAAAGGGCGGGTCATCGAGCGATGGAACCTAGTTTGGCAGGTTGCAATCAGTGAATGATGATGACCATAGTTGGACGTCGGCGCACTTCCATATATCCCCTAGAGCGGTCGATAAACATCAAAACAGAACGAGAAGGACGTGATCGTACCATCAGAATTGAATACACCAGTTCCGAGGAGGGAGCGTGAAATGTCGGAAGATACCGGGCCTGGATTCTCATTTACATTGACCGAGGCGACTCCTAGACACCACATACCTTTGGCAAAGGAATTGAATTGCGTCGCGAGGATGGCCTGAGGCGATTCGTGAGCATGGATCTATTGGACAGGAGCGGTGTGAGCTTGCCTTGACGTGTTCAGGCTCCGTCGTGAGAAGCTATAGACAACTTGGTGAGTGATCACGTATTTGCCCCTATCAACGAGGAACGTGCCCTGCTCTCCCAGAGAATCTTCATGTTGACCGTGTTTCCGTTTTCCCTATGATGCTGTTCAAATACTTCCCCTACGCGATGAGGAGGTTAAATGCATCAGCCGACCAACGACGGGGAGCATACATACCTAAGTATCCCTTGCGGAAGTTCCCGAGGATCCTGTATAACAGATCCAAACTAGCTGGCCACTTGCTAGGAACTTGAGGTGCGAGGAGTGCACCATGCATCGCAGCCTGACGTCCATCACGCCAGTCTGCATATCTGGCACTACAGGCCAAAGCCAGAGGGAACGATGCTATATAGATGAACCCCTGGATCCAAACAGGCACGTGCACATGGAAAAGCGTGTTCAAGAGGTGTACTCCACAAAAGGCTAATGCAGGGGAGAGGATTACACGGGGAGCATTCACGGTGACGAACGCGATGCCAGGGGGCAGCTCCATATTGATAGGCGGGTTTGCTGATGAAGTAGAAATATTCCGAGGGTTTGGGTGACCGGTGTGTGATGTTGAGGTACTATGGAGATTTATATACCACGGAATGACATGTGTTTGTGTTTGCGATCTGGGTGGGAGAGTACTATGATATGTTAGATGGGCCGGGATCGGCCTGACTAAACAATTACCGCCGTTTGATGTAGCTAGCACGCACCTGACAGTAATATCATATCACTGTGAACCTCCGATATCTGGACCAAAGTGAAGCCTTCAAGCCTTCAAGGGCCCGGTCCACCGGGGCGATGATCACTCATCTGGACTGACTCCAGCCTCACGCCTGTGTTAGTCCGATGGCCCTTAAGGTTACCGCATTTGTTGAGATGATTTTTCAGACGGAGATGAATGTTAACTCCACCCATTCGCACGTCAAAGCATTCGGGCGCACAGTACTCGTGTGGTCGCAGCAAACGTCTACGACCTTTGGCACTGGAGAGTGGCTTTGCAGAAGGACAACAGTGGTAGGCTTGATGTGATCCACGGGCGACTCAAGGCGAGGGTAGTAAGCTAGTGTCACGCACACTCGATACGCTGAGCTGCTCCCGCCGATCTATAGGACCAGAATGTGACAAGCATCACCCCCATTCTTGGCGTGCCCCAGCGGTCCACTCGAACGGCTTTGCGATGATCTACTCCATGGAAAATCAGAATCCGCATTTCCCAGTAGTTTGATCTTCTCATGCCGGACTTTGGCGGGAAATTATAATGTGGCGCTCCGGCGCTTGGAACCTCCGGATATTTGGAAAGGGGCCGCGGCACACTGGTGTACTAATCGCCCCATTCCGTTCCCCATTTCCGCCTTTCAATATTCAATATTCAATATCAAAGGGTGGTGGATATTCAACGCCGTGGCCCCCTTCAAGGAAGTGCCACCAGTTCAACTCATGGCTATCCATACGTATCGTTCTGCCTCCGCCCGCTTCCGTATTACTTGACCCGTTGCAGACTGAGTGCTGAACCACATTTCATCTTTTATATTGATATCATCCCGTAACTCTGTGCAAACAATGTCTCACCTACCACCATGGTTCTTTCATCATGCATCACACACAATCTCCCGCCACCTGGTAGGTGGCGGTCTGCGATCTTATCTATCTTATCGTCAAATTTCACCGCCACTAATCATCAGTACTTGCAGAGGTGCAACCCTGCGCGCGAATGTCCTGCATACCATCCCTGATGGGCTTACAATCGCCTGTGTTGATCGGCTATTGATGCATGGTTTCCGTATCTACACCACTCACATCACCACTGGAGACCCTTCATCGCCGCATCGCCTAGTTCTTCTTTTCCATCAACCGCCAACTCTTTTGGACCCCAGCCATACCTCGAGTCATGCTGATTTTCCCGTCGCCGCCATCGTCGCGACTTTGATCAGCATAAATGGCAATGGAAAGTACCTTAATTATTCATGCAAGTGCGTTCAGCACTGAAGTAGCATACTGCCTTCGCTGGCCGAAATAAATTCATCAGCGAACTGAACTTCGAGCGACCCTTCGCATACGTCAGAATTCTCACTTGGATTCTCTGTGCCGGGTGGATGCCAAAAATATTGTGAACATGCATCTCACTTTTCTCACCTCGCGTTCGACAGGACACCCTTAGCATACATGGGCCCGGGGTGTCCCATCCGCCCATCCCGGACGCATCAACAGATAATGTCGCCTGTGGCGTCCCAACGTCTCGTCTTCAGTCTTGTTCTTGTCTCCAAATCGCCGTACTAGTACAGATACTTATTATTATTTCCGGGATCGACGCGTAGTTTGCCTGGAAGTGGCGCCCCGAACTTCGCCCGAGTCGATGGTCGTCGGAGAACGGGGATGCGGAGAAATGAGCGTCAGGACGTCGTAGGCAAGACACTCGCAATCATGTGAGGCAGTTGCCGGAAATGCTAAATGCCGAATTGTAGGCTTCTTGATTTCACCACCGACAGCGAATGTTCGGAGAAAACGACGCCGGTGTGGTTGGCGAGAAGAGGAACCATCACATCAGAGGCGTTAGATCATGACCGAAGCTGGCTGTCCTGGCCTCAAGACTCAGAGCGCCGAAGAACGCAGTCGCCGAATGAGGTTCTTCGCACTTGAAACGGATGCTTCTGATGGACCGCGCTCCGCAGCATAATCATACCCACCGATCTGCAATGACGGAACGATGGGCCGGCTTCGAAATCACGGGGTGACAACAGAACCTTCCGGCATCAACTGGATTGACCGTTCGCTAGTGGTACCGCGTTACATTTCCGATCATGTCGCTGTGCTTACGCTGTGGATATTACAGTACAGTCATCCACCGGCACTTGAGCCACCAAGTTTTGACTTGTCTCTCTATTTTTAACAACAACTATTTATTAACATCAAACAGCAGAAACACTTCAGTATATACTCGACCGTACAGTAGAAAAAAAAACTAGATGCAAGGTTAATGTTATACTCTTGAGATTAGCTGAATAAGAATTGTGCGCTTATCGCACGAACACCACCACTTGAGCCACACCAAAAAAGGTAAGCCGCGTCGCTGCCGTGGTATCTAAGCGATAATCGTACGTGATCACCCCTCTGCGCTCTCACCATCACTATTCATGCCGCATCAGCATTCTCATCGCTTTGCTCATCTTCGCTGCCCGTGTTGTTGCCATTTCCCTCACGTGCACCGGTGCTTCCAAGTTCAAGTTCTCCTTGCTCGGCTCCTGACGGTTTTGGAGCCTGTGGCTCCAGTTTTCCTAGCTTTGGCTTTGGCCACCCGGTCTGCCTTCGCTCCTGTTTACGACCAACCATAGTCAGTACTAGACTACTAGTGCAACTTGCAGTGACTTCGAGTACTCCGAGTCCGAACATAGATACTGATGACTCAGCTTGACCATTCCATATTAGGTATATCTTCCGCTCGCTTAACTTCTCGAAGGCTTCGTCTCCAGCATTGTGCCCATGTTTCACTGATCTCCAAGTTAGATATTTGGACCACGAAGCCAATCATGAGCAACTATATATGCTCCTACCAGTAAAATTTCAAAGATATTGATTTGTGCTGTAGTAGCAATGAAATACTACAAATTTGCTCAAAAAATAACGATTATAAGAACAATGGTTGCTACGAATGAGGACTATCTTGTAGCTAGGCTTAGCAATGGATCATATTATATTTATACAGTAGTTGTTTTGACTCTTATGACCAGAATTCATGCATGATTTGTCTTTGGCTTAAGTGCCGGTGGTGGCTCAAGTGCCAGTGGATGACTGTACTGCAGTGGTACCTCAGCACCACATTGACACTTGCATATTGATGGGTACGGTGGAGGAATGTAAGGCATTGCCACTGGTGAACTAGTAGCATGATGGATAAATGATCTACTAGTAGTATGGCAGTGCATTGTCAGTTCGTGGTATGATCATAGTGCACCTGAAGAATGAGAGTATACTAAGAACGTACATAGAGGGTGAAAAAAGAGAGAACAAGAGAGGGAGGGAATGAGATGGCAAAAGGAGGATGTGTGACGGGCGGGCAACACATGGCCTTTTTATATTGCTGGGACAGTGGCCCACAGTGGCATGGTGCATTCCTCAGAATAGGTGATCAGCGTGCCAGGCAGCGGATGGCACCTGATAAGTGACTAAGTTGGCATCCTTCATCTATCCAGGGTGTTTATGAGGCAGGCATAGGCTGGTGTGTCCATTGGTTTCCCAATGGCTGCGTACTGACACGGCATTTCCAGTGCAGCAGGGGCAGGCCAATGCTTGCTCACTAGTCACTAATGGAGTTGTGATTAATATGCTATGAAGGCGTGATTAGTATGCTACAAGGGAGGCATTTCCCACAGTTACAGCTGGCAGATGCAGTGCAGGCGCAGCACAGCCACATATTATTGGTAATCATAGCTAAGGCATGACAACTCAAACATTTATAACTCCGCTTCAACATGTCGCAGCCACACGTGACAGGTCTAGAGTCCAAACACTCAGAAAATTCAATTCCCAGATGTCCTCAGGTTCTCATTATTCTGACATAGCTTTACCTGCTTTGAGGCTCTCCAGGATACAAGACTTGAACTCCATTAACAAAACTTTGTGCCATATTTCTTGTCACACATTGCCAGTACTGGGTGTGTGTTTGGTCTGGCATGCTGTGCCGAGCATCAGGTGTGGATATGGACATTGCCGAGATGCAAAGACTTTGCATATATGCATCTTTCTCATTCTGAATGAAAAAATGAATACTTCAATTCAACCAGACCACCTATCAAAGAAATAAAAAGATCATCTTATGCATGTCTATATTCTACATATTTTAATGTTTTCACTTTTTCTTCAATGTACTGTAACCAATTAGAATCCTAATTTTTGTGTATTGTCACTCATCATCACACTTTGGCACGTGATGTTTGTCAGTTTTGCATGTCAACTACCATATTAATCCTGCTACCAACATGCAAGATGTCAACCTACTGCTTCTTGATGCCTCAAATCAGAGAATCACTCATCCTTGAGATGCAGGGAACTGACACATCCGTTGAGTTAATCAAAGCAGTACATCAGCTCATAGGCAGCCTTGTCATCCATGAGATCAGATGTTAGTATGCTATTAAATGGCTGTGGTTGTGGCCGCCTATTAACGTTACAAGGAATGATTTTCGTCTATCAAACGGAGGCAAGCCTTCAGGGATGCCTCCTCATTCAAGAAGCTAAAGAACAATCACAAAGCTGTTTCCGTCTCCCAACAGGTATTTCAATGTCCTTCTCTATAAAATGCAGCTCGGTAATGCTATCTTTCCAGTCTCTTTGAGGAAACCATAGTCACTGTGGGGCTGCCAGGGCAACACCATCCAGAGAGGCAACTAGGACAGAGAGGCTTGACAAATAAACATTTTATTTTGTCAATGTATTTGTAGATTCATGGTATGTACTATATTGTCATAGTCTATGTTGTCATATGTACTTTGTCATCTATGATTTTATGCATACCATGTCCACGTGATTCTTGATGTGCAGAACATTGAGTGGCTATGGAAATCTCCATCTCAACTGCCTGAATAAAAACCAGTCTCAGAGGTCTGCAGATGGATTCAATACTCAGGTATATGCACAGTCACCAACCATTGTTACATTGCCCCTTAACTCATTGTAACACCCAAAGTATGTGTATGGTCACTGGTCGGTATACATAAATCATAGAGCAATAAGGTGTGATCAACTGCTTGCCAGGTACGTGCACAGTCACCAGCATTCATTTTTCCTAAGCTAGCGGACACGCAAAACCATCCAACATCACGTGCTGGGTGTTACATTTGCGTGACAAGACTAAAGACCAATTTGAGATACGATCAGTGGCTAGGAAAAGCACAGAAGTGGCCTGTGTAAAATACGATAAAAGCTGAGAGACAGAGTTCCTATTGACCAGAACATGAAGACATGGAGTCCAAGAATTTATCATTGAATTTGAAACCATAGAACTAGCTGACTTGCAGAGCTGACAAGTTCCGCTTGAACTGAGAGTAGGGCACTGAAGCTCTGATTGCGAGTTGCTGACAGGAGACAGCCACACATGGCAAGGAAGCCCTCCAACAAAGCACACATCCACAATAGAGTTGCAGCAGCCCAGGAAGCTACATGGAGATTGATTCACATACACATAGAAACTACACTGTCACTACAGTACTTGATTAGCCTGCCAGTGGCCTAATTTTTTTTCAACCTCCGATTAATGATATGATATGAGTCTCGGCTTGGGTCCAACATGACAAGAAACTTCAAAGTCACAATGTTGTCACATCATGTGATGTTGGATGGTTTTGCATGTCCGCTACCTTATTATGGTGACCCTCAACTCATTGTATTTAGTGTTTTAAGGTCTGGTCTGGTCTGGTCTTTTGCCTTATTTGGGCAAGACTGAGACCGTAACTGGTCCTGGGAATTCCCTAAATTGGCAAAACTGGACCAAGACTGACGAAAACTCAAAGTGTTTCTTTTCTCTGAGAGCATCGTAGATGTAGGTGGGGATGAAAGAGCCCATGTTGTCATCGTCTGCATAGCGATCTATGTGCCTTCCCTTTGGTTGCGGTTTTTTCAGTCTTCGTCGGTTTTTCCCAGTCCGGTTAACAGTTTTACCTGGTTGTTGGTACCCCTAGAAAATACTACCAAATCTCCGCTTTCGGTCCATATTTTTTTAATGTAAATCGGTTCAGGAGCCGTCGAGATATGAAATAGGGGTAGAATCGGTCCGCCCAAAAGACCAGTCTTCACTGGTTTTTGGTCAGTCTTTTGATTTTTCAAAAATCAAAAGTCCAAGACTGATCTCAATCAAAACAGGGAAGACCGGACCAATCAGGACTGGTCTTTATCAGTCCAGTCCAGTTAAATATCGGTTTTTCATTGGTCCTAGGACCAGACCTTAAATTTGTATCTGACTCACCTAAAGCACATGGACGGTCAGCCCTCGACTCATTTCCCGCCTACTAAGATACGTGTATGGTCGGGTCATGGTATATGGTTGGATATACATAACTAATTGGGCAACAAGATGTGATCAATTGCTTGGGTACATGTGCAATTGCTTACCATTTGTCCTGTTTAACATGTTGCCCCACGACTCATTGTATTGCCCTTCTAAAGTATATGTATGGTCAGGTATATGGTCAGTATACACACTGCCAGTGAGCTCACTTCTCGGAGATTCCATGAAGCAGTAGAAAAGGTGAGCCACATCGGAAACTTCCATCACCTCTCTCTTGTTGTCTATTCTTTGATGCCATGCAAAATCCAAGTTGCCTCTGAATCTGATTCGGCTCCTAGACAAGGAGAGTGCCCTCTACGTGCCTGCATTGCTCCACATTCTCATCCCACACATACCCTAGCTGAAGAAAATGGAGAAGAAATCAACATTGACAGGGAGCTTGCTCAACTTGCTGGCTCTGTTGAACACTGACAATGATGAAATCCTCCCATCAACAATCTAGAGCCGTGATGGACAGAGATGTATGATATGTTTGTCGAACCTGCCTGTACATAATTTACGAAGACTGCAAGCACATTTTTTCGAGTGAACTGAAGAAAGCTTAATGTGTAAGCTCTGCATGTAATGTTCTTTTTCCTGTCAGTGAATGTCTTTACTGCTTGAATTCTGAATCATTCCACACACAGCATCTGCAAAATTTTAGAAGTCTATATGGCCTAATATCATCAATATAGCATTGTTGCAGCATTCAGCATCTCTCCCTTACATCATAAAATGTAGTGCACCTAATTTCTATATTGTCTACTATAATCTCTTGTTGTACATGGTTGCAATACATGACTCTTTGACATTGCCTACCATAGTCCATGGTAGCACAAGTCTAAATGACATGAGCCATGTAATTGATTGTAGTGCCAATTTACAACCCATAGTAGTCATGTAGTCACACCTCGAATCAAATCACACCTCGAATCAAATAAATGGTCCACAAAAATTATTCAATGTAGTTGAAACATTATAAACTTTCAAACTTTGGCCATGCTCAATGTTGTAATCAACAAACCAATTGTTTATATCATTCTCCAACCCATCTGCCAGATCTTACTGCTGGTCCTCCCAATCTGTGTCACCAGCACAATCTAAGTTAAAATTCCCATACTCTGCTTGCTCATCATTGTCCCGCTTTATCTCTCATTATCTTACTCTTAAACCCCCCATGGCCACAAAGATTAATTTACTTGATGAGATGACACAAGCAGACTGTTGCAGGGAAAGGAGAGAGAAATTGGAATGGTCGAGCATCTTGCAAGCCAAACATGAGACAGTGGACTTGATGCAATATAAGTCAATGACATGAGAAAGTGAGGGGAATTAAGCAAGCACAAACATAAGATACATACTTTATTTCCTTCCCTTTCTTTGTACCTTGCAATGTGCCTTCAGAGTTGCTTGTTCCTCATTCTAATCTGCCCTGTCTTTCTCTTTCTCTATTTGATTGCAAACCCGATGTGATGAGGGTGCAATGGCGGCGATGGGTATGTCCTCTCTCTCTGTGTCCCTCTTTCTCTTACCCTCTGCCAGATCTCATTGAAGACAATGATGTGACAAGGGCATAACACCAACTGACAGTGTGACAACAACATGATGACAACACGATGAACTTGGTGTGCCAACAGAACAGGATGTTGACAACTTGACAATGAAGAGACAGGTTCAGGTGAGTAATACCCTTCTCCTCATCCTTGCTTTTGTCCTCACCATCCTCACTGCCTGTACTTCCTCCCTCAGGTAACGGTCTCATGATTAAATCATGGAAATTCCAGGCGATCAAGAGGCGATTTGAAAGGTAGGAAGTGTGGTCAACAGACCAACACTGCTATCAGCAATAGTCTGCTAGAAAGGGACTTAGCACTTTCATACTAGAAAGAAGTGAAGAAAGGAAAGTTAGCTAACTACAAGAAACAAAGTCTGCAAGTAGAAAGGAAAGAAAGGAGAAAGAATCAGGAAACGATGTCGTCTGCAAGACAATCTTCTTTATTTCTTCAACATCTCTTGTGGATGCTTAGCGTCTCTTCTTCATTATTCCAGAAGTCAAGGGTAAAGCTCGGATTTAGATCCGGAAATTCTCAGACAGAGTTTCAAAGAACTCTAGCTCCTGGAAGGGGTGTATATGGACATGTATTTGAGGTGGTACTCACAAAGAGACCAACACTCAATGTCCAGGGTCTCAGATAATGATCAACTCGGATGGTATTTCCGGAAGTGATGATATGACTCCTCACATAAACGGTGAGGGTAAATAATCTCTAAGTAGAGAACTCGGTTATGACCGGTGATTTCCCGAAAAAGGTGATAAGAGCATCAAAGCTCAACAACAGAATCTGTTTGGAGATTGATCCAATGAGACGATAGTCTTCTTGTGAATCATCATGTCGATCACTGTGTAGGTGTTTATATTTCTTGCTATCCAAATCTCCAGATGGATTTTAAAGCAGAAACAGTGTGTCGACAACTCTTCCTGAATTAAATCAAGGAAGGAAGGTGAAGGGAATGATTGATGATTTGAAGCGGGAATAGATTCCGCTTGATTGGATCGAAGGTAATCTTCCATTTACCTCGAGCCATGAGGGATGGACAATACCATAGGTGAGTTCATTGGTGGCTTGGCTAGAGCAGATCAACTCAGATATGTTGCGTCTAGGAAATGGATATCATCAAAGTCTACTGAATCCAGTTAAGCGAATTGAGATTCATCGGAAAGTTTGTGTCTCGATGAGTTGCCTCGTTTGCTCTAGAGAAAGTTCGACTTGTCTCATCAAATGTACTTCCCATAAAAACTTGGATGGTTAATCCAGAAGCGATGATAGAACACTTTACTCGTGATGATGTGAGCTTTAGACAGTGTTCACATTTGATGGTAGTCTCCATGAAGATATCATGGGTAATGATGCAATCTCATCGAGAGAGTTTGCATCTCACTACTCTCGATGGTAAAAGGAATATTACTTGGTAGAATAATCTGATCAACTGATTCTACTTCGCAATAGTGTCTGCTTTTGAAGAGACAATGTCCGGTTCAGGCAGACGTTCCTGTATATCTCTTGGACCTGTAAATGTGTCAGAGGAACTGATTGTTCATGACGTCCAAGGTAATCTCATCTGTGTAATCAGATGGTAAGTTCTCGCATATAAGCGGTAAGTGTTCTCATCTGTAATCAGATGGTAATCCTTTACTTGTGTTCTAGTATTTCTCTGTAATTCCGGTAATACAGGGAAGTAATCTCAACTTATAGGTTGGATTTATAAACGTCTTCAACTGTTATGAACGAGTTGGAAAGTGGACTAGAACGATCTCTACTGGAACAGTAGGTAAAGCATAAGTGTTCTCTGAGTGACTTGGGCAGTAGTCTTCGAACAGTGAACTCTGAGATTTAATCTCAGGAACTCTTCCTGAATCGAAATCAGGATCTCATGATCAAATCATGGTAAATATATTCCTGATCGATTATGAAGCTGTACTTCACATCTCGAAAGTCAGTGTCAATGATCGATGGACAAAGTCCAGAAACAGGGTGACAACTTGTGAATGATAACATCTGTCGACTGATGTTATCATTAATGATGAGAGTAAGGAAGTTATTTGCTTCATCTCAGATGTCATGAGTCTGGTATAGATGGAAGGGAAATCTTATTAGATCTCAGAGTCTTGTTATCTCTGGTAATGTGTCGAAGATTTATCTCAGCTATAGTCTGGTAAGAATGATCAATGATGATCGTTGAACTCAGCAATTTATATAGCTGGTAATATTTTAGGATTCTTAGAGGGACGAGGCCTTATGCTCTAATACCTGATTATAAGCTCAGTGCAAGAGAGGGACTGGGCCAGGGATTGTTAATCCTTTCGCTCTAATGCATCTGGTAATGATGCTTGATAGCATCAGTCTCGACGAAGAGGTCTTGTCTTCGGAAAGAACTCGAAGAAGTCTTATCTTCGGAACGACGTCCCATGGTCCAGTGGATGTGTCGATAAGGGTGAGGATGGAAAGATCTCAGCTTACTGGTATTGTAGAGGCTGGTAAGACGATTTTCAAGAGCGATATCCAGGAGACACATATCCAATGCGAGGTTAGAGGAGGTAATGTCTGAATGATGTGATCTCTTGAAAGAAGTACAACACAAAGACGTGTGCAAAAAATCCCCACCACAAGAGGAATCATCCAAAGGAAGGACCCACCAGGCGAAGCCGCAAAACAGGAGAGGCAAAGCCGAGGGGCGGGCCTGGAGACAAAAACCGAAATGCAAAGCATATCGATTGAATCTCTGCATACAGCAGGGAAGAAGTAAGTAACTCTAGGACAGAAGATGTGACTTTTAGTCAAGATCAGGTGTACTAGGAAAAGTTGTAACTCATGGATTTCAAGGATCCATGGCAAGAAACTCGAGGTGTGACCTCGGTAAGATCTCAGGGAAATGTTAAGGTACTCCTGGAAAGATTTCTCGAGTAATAAAACTCAGTAAGTGAGACTTTTTATAACTCGAGTCGTAAACTCGGTAAAGGTCAGCTTCACACCGTGCTGACCGCTGACCGTGGATAAATAGTGTAGAATCCACTATCCTTTTGTACTTAGCATTACTATGCTTTAGATAGCGATATGGACAAGGCTAATGCCAGTCCTATAGAAAGGTAGTAGTGATAACAAGGAAACACATACTACACTTTCAACACTCTCTGTACTTGGTACCATGTACGTATTCTATTCTGTATGATGACCGTAAGATCTGTTCATGCCTTGAATTTATTGAACCCTCGCCGGCCCTCACGTGACTTCTGTGGTGGCTACGCACTAGTCTTTCGTATGGTCGTAGACTCGTACCTGCTCCCCCACGCTCATCACGCTCGTGACTTCTGTGGCGGCTCCTCAGTGACAACGCAGTCTTTCGTACGGTCGTACGGTCGTACCTCCGCCCACGCTCACGTTGAAGACATACTGCGATGAATACGGTGAGTAACCATGAGTTACATTCCTTCAATGGATCGGTCAATGGCATTTTAACGTTGACTCCAACTTGAAGGTGTCTCTCACCCTCAAAGCGCCAGCACCACCGCGACAGCGCCAGCACCACTGCCGCGACTCGCCTCCGATATGTTGACCGTATCGGCGATGTTTTGGAAAACCACGTGCCCAAGTTCAACATGTCGCAGACCTCGTATGTTGCCACCGTTGGTTGTTGTGACCTCTCTCACATGAGTCACACCCCTGCAGCCATGCTCGACTTCAGGAGTCCAACTCAGGACTCAGAAGAGTCGAAAAATCGCTTCGCCTCGCGGCTCTGGGTCAGCAGCAGCACTGTCGCGTCTCGCGACTCACCTCCGATATGTCGACAGTCGACAGTCGATCGGTGACGTGTTGGAAAAACGCATGCCTACTGGCAAGACTCAAGTTCAACATGCCACAGAGTCGGCGCAGACCTCGTACGCCGCCACTGTCAGTCGTTTAGAATTGTTTCGACTCATTGTGACCTCTCTCACACCCCTGGGCCCTGTAGCCGTGCTTGATTGCTTCATTTAAATAGTCTTTACAGTAATGGCGTGTACTAGGATACAGTAAAAAAGCCCTAGTACCTACATTCTGATAAGTTATGTACCCTGTATACTGTCGTCGTCGCAGCGTGGCGGCGAGACTGGTTAACCGGTTTAGCCGCAGCTCGGAGACCGAAGCCATGGCTCTAAAACTGAAATTACAAATTCTGGTCCGGTCAGTTGCTCACTGCTTGGCAAGCCGGTACCTGGTCACAGCTAAAAGCTGATCGAAAGCCGGAGCCGCGGCAACACTATGCACACTCACCGCTCCCTCACCCACAAGTTACAACGTCGACAACAAATGTTGAAGTGACGAGGACGATGGTGCCCGCTGCTCTCTCTCCCTCTTTCTCTCCCTCACCCACTGGCACCTCACCCCGCCAGACCTCGTCCTTCAACGGGATGCCATGACGACGCCACGACCACTCACGTAGCAAGGTGTCCGCTGCTCTCTCTCCCTCTCTCTCTCCCTCACCCACCCTGCCAGATCTCGTCCTTCAATGGGATGCCACGGCGACGCCACGACCACTCGCTGATGACGAGGACATAGCAAGGTGCCCGCTGCTCTCTCTCTCCCTTCCTCTCTCCCTCACCCAGTCGGATCTCGTCCCTCAATGGGATGCCACGACGACACCACAACCACTCG
This sequence comes from Leccinum uliginosum, assembly GCA_038091455.1. Classification (NCBI taxonomy): domain Eukaryota; kingdom Fungi; phylum Basidiomycota; class Agaricomycetes; order Boletales; family Boletaceae; genus Leccinum; species Leccinum uliginosum. The sequence goes on from JBBPOM010000238.1 coordinate 34,967, forward strand.
CCAACGAGGACGAGGACGTAGCACGGTGCCCGCTTCCCTCTATCTCCCTCTTTCTCTCCCTCACCCTCCCCACCCTGCCAGACCTCGTCCTTCAACAGGATGCCACTGGCACGACTAACGCTGGCCAGTATGGGCTAGTTGTATTCGCAAAATAATCGGTTACACTGCATTAGGAACTTGAAGCCTAGTAAAGTACACATATCATTTGTCATTTTCAGGGCTGTAACTTAAAAATTAGCAGTGGGAAAAATCAGAATAAATCATGTGATCATGGAAGTCAATCATGGGAATATTTTTGCTCTAATGGTTATTCCAGGTTAGGAGGCAAAACATTGGTTAGTCTGGGTTAGGAGGCAAATATTGGTTGGTCCTGGTTAGGAGAGTCCTGGTTAGGAGGCAAAACAATGTTGATCTGGGTTAGGAATATTGGTGAAGACATTGGTTAGTCCAGGTTAGGATTCCTGCTTTGATAGTTCTGGTTAGTGTGCCTAGTA